>CM054824.1:13123080-13311312 GCA_028984105.1 Lavandula angustifolia | reverse complement strand
ATCACATAGTCGCATGCTAAAGCATAATTAAAAATAAATACGCAAATAGGAAATTTAAAATCGTTATCGGGCTTTAAAACACGTAATCCCTAACTATTACATTGCCCGATCAAAATACAGATCTTTGAAATCTTCAAAATCTTCGAATCTAGAAACTACGTCGAAAACTGCTTCGAAAACTGTACTGCCACGTCATCAGGGTCGTTTGCCACGTGGAAGACACGTGGCAGACACGCAGCGCACGATCAGCCGCCAGGGGCCGACGTGACGCGCCACGTCAGCGTCGTCTCCACCCTTCTGCCGCCGCCGCTGCAGGCCGGTTCTGTGCCGGCCACCAGCACCCAAGGGTGCGCCAGACGACGGCGAACCAGGAATCGTCGTCCGCGTCCCGGCACCGCCAAGGTGCGAGCAGCCAGATCTGCGCTCGCGTGCGCCGCGATCGCCACCGCAGGCGCACACCGCCACGCCTTCCCCGGCCATTTCCAGGCCTCCTACGCCCTCTATACACCTCCCCGACGTCGCCTAGACGTCGGATTTGAGCAGAAACGCCGCTTGGAGTCGCCGCAGCGAAGATTACTGCGCGATAAATCGTGCCTCCGCCGCCTTCCACGCCCGAATTCTTCCTTTCCGAGCCGCGATTCGATCAATTGAAAGAGGGGAAACGATATTGGAACATTCACGAGCACCGGGTAATGGATTCCGGCCGAGATTAGTTCCTCAATTTCCCGAATTTCAAACGATTTGCCGGAACGAATTCATAACGAGTAGCCTATTTCAGACGTCAATTCCGATCGTATCCAGGATCGGATGATCCCTTATGACCTATTGACGCAAAGCTCGTAAGATGAGGATTCCAGAGGTTCAAGCCGATCATCGATCCGACATCGGACGCGCCGGGAATCTCCGCCGCAAGATGCGGCGGAACCCTAGAAAACTAGGGTTTTCGCTGCAAAAATCAGATTTTCGTCATCTCGTTTTTCGTGCCTCCCAGACCAATTACAGTACAACAAATAGTACAATCACATAACAAATAGATCCTATAATCTACTCGTGGATTTTCTCACGAGAAAAATGTTACATCGGGGTCAAAACAGTGGATCGCAGGTCACCCCAAACACGAAAATAGCCCGATAACGACGAAATAAAACCTAATCATACATCTAACAGCAACAATCAGAGCCTAAACCAGGCTCTGATACCAATTGAAGGAATAATTTAGGTTAGGAACGCTACCTTCCTCCTGGTGTGTTGTCGCGGCTTTGATTGTTGCTCCTGTGTTAGACCTTCTGATCTGTATCCTGGCGTTTTTCTTCCCCTAGGTGGTCAGAGAACTGAAGAAAATAAATTTTTTGTATCTCTCTACTCATGTGTGCGTGTGTATATGTGTATCTGTGTGTAATCTATTTTTGAACAGAATACTGATATATATATAGGCTTCAAAAGCCAATATAATATTAATATATTTGTAACCCATTAATTTAATTATATTTCTAATGGGTTTCCACATAACCAGCCCATAATATAATTAATTAATTCACTGGGCTACTAATTTTTATCAATTAATTGGTCCAGCCAATTAATTCCAGATAAATAACATTATTAAATAATGTAAAAATACATTAATCCATTAATAATGATTTTTGAGAGACAATAAATAACTAGGCAACTAATTGGGCCAGATCAGGGATCCAATACAAGAAATAAAGCTGGGTCTCAAATTAATTAATTATCCATGCTCAGCCCAGAGCAAAATTAATCAATAAACACAGATTCATTCCACTAGAGAATTCGTGATGACTTACCCATTTATCCCAAATTGAGCAAGGGCTTGTATTTTAGACTTAATCGATCTCCGTATTTAAGATAAAAATATCTGTTAATTAATTAAGCTTACTAACAGCTTAAATTAATTAACATCTTATATTCCTGAGTAGTACCACTCGACCTTATTAACACACCTGAACTTAATCAACCTGCCGGGTTTAGTGTGCTAATCCTTTCGAGTTCCTCAGGGGATATTATCAACCCATTTTACTAGGATACGGATGCAAGATACAGACAACCAGCCTGAACCACAAATAACTACTAACACCCAAGATACGTAGATCTGGTCGCGATGACGTTCACCATAGTAGGTCAGAGTGATAGATAGCCAAATGCACTCAGCTGAAGTCTTACCAAGCTTAAGACCAGCAAAGTCACCGAGATCTTGGTTTTCCACTAAGGTCAGTTAGGAAAACACATCTCACTGTGATCCGTCAATACACCACCTTAAGTGTACCAAGAAAAGACAAGCGACTAAGACAAGCCACTTCTTATCTAAACGCTAGCTTTAAACCGACAACTTATCCTTAAGTTGTCTCACCGTGATAACCGTTTATATCTTGTCAGTTCAACCAATTTGTGTTGTCTTCTGTGATACCCGACACACCATACAAATCTAACTTTTATACAAGATAAAGGATAACATGTGCAAATATACATATTTATCAGATAGGAGAATAAAACAGTGGTAAGGACAAAAACACATTGTATACAAGCATAAAAAATGCTTCCAGTATACAAAATCCCAACACCGCGGCTATTCGTCAATTGGCCTACGGAGTACCAGCCGATCATCTTGACGAGTATCTTCGAATGGGGGAATCAACTGCAATCAAATGTCTTTCTACATTCTGTAAGAATGTGATAGAGATCTGGGGCACTCAATACTTGAGAAGGCCAAATGCAGCTGACGTTCAACGTCTTAGTCAGATGCACAATGATAGACATGGATTCCCGGGAATGCTGGGAAGTCTTGATTGTATGCATTGGGAATGAAAGAATTGTCCAGTCGCGTGGAAAGGTCAGTTTACGAGGGGACATGGTTCTCCGACGATCGTGTTAGAAGCTGTCGCTTCCCAAGATCTATGGATATGACGTGCCTTTTTCGGTGTAGCTGGTTCACGAAATGATATCAATGTGTTAAATGAATCTCCGTTATTCAACCATGTGCTCTCAGGAAATGCGCCTGAGACTAATTTCATAGTGAATTGCACACATTATAATCAGGGGTAATATCTGACAGATGGAATTTATCCAACATGGGCTACTTTCGTGAAGTCTTTTCCTTGCCCAGACGATCCAAAGATGAGTCTTTTTAAAGAAAAGCAAGAGGCTGTCAGGAAAGATGTTGAACGAGCGTTCGGGGTGCTCCAAGCTCGAAGGGCAATCGTTAGAGGATCAGCTCGATCTTGGTACAGGAAAAGAATAAAATTCATCATGTTAACTTGTGTAATTTTGCACAATATGATTGTTGAGGATAAGGGGGATATGGTTGCATCGTTCTCCAATGATGAAGATGATGAACCCCCACAATTCGTTCAAGGTCCAAATCTAGAATTTCGAAATGTGATCCGAACCAACTCCGAGTTACGTAACAGCGATGTGCATCACCAACTTCGACACGACTTGATTGAGCATATATGAACTCGCTACAACAACAATTAAACGATTAATATTTTGATGTACTAGTTAGTAATTTTTATTTTAAATTTTGTATTATTTAATTTTTCATGTTATTGTAAGTTTTTAAATTGTTTTTTCTGTTTTTACTTTCTTAGTATTTATTATTTAATGAATTTATTTAAATTAATTAGTAATTTTTTATTTTATAATTATTAATTTATTTGTTGAGTAATAATAATGTTATTATATATTTATTGTTGTTATTAAAATATAATATTTGAAAAAATTAAGCAGTAGAACCCAATAAAAGTAAAAATTATTTACATGGATATATGAAAGAATGTAGTTAAGTGTTTAAAAGTTGAGTGTTTAAAAAAAAACTAATGTAAATGAGAGAATATTTAAATGTGGGAGGAACGTGGATGCTCCAATAGAAAGTCCTCAATAATTCTGAAAAACAGCTGCCCAAGTACATCTAGGGGTGTTACGGTACGGCATACCGTCCAAATTTTCTCATACCGCATACCGTGCCGAAAACGTGCGGTATGGGAAATTGCATACCGTTACCGTACCGATCATTGCGGTATGCCGTAAGTGCGGTATGAGCAAGTATTCATACCGTTGCCATACCGGCCGTGCGGTATGCCTTAACGCATATCGGTATACCGAAAGCAACGGTATACCGAAAAAACACCGGTATACCGAAGCATAAAGTATACTGGAAAAAAAATCTGTTAAAAATAAGAATATAACGATGAACAAATGCAGAAAACATACAATTTCCGTCCAACAAACTACTATTAAATATACTACCATTATTTATTTCGTAGTAGACTTTTTGTATTCCGTTTTCGACACAAAAATTAGAAAGTAATTTCAATTGATCATTTCATACAAAAGTATATATTATATCATAGTTTTAAAATAATATCATGAAATACTTTATAATATAACTATACCTTTAAAAAATAAAATATGAATTCTTTATGAAACATAGAAGTAGAGATCTCTTATTTTGAAAAACGAACTCATTTTTCGGAAAACATGAAGAGGTCATATTTTCTTTTTTCTTTAATTATATATCTATATTATTATATTTCAAAGTTCTTCATGATATTTTCAATTTCTCCTTCGTAGTAGACTTTTTGTGTCCCGTTTTCGACACAAAAATTAAAAAGTAATTTAAATTGATCATTTCATACAAAAGTATATATTATATCATAGTATTATAATAAGATCATGAAATACTTTATAATATAACTATACCTTTAAAAATAAAATATGAACTCTTTACGAATCATAGAAGTAGAGATCTCTTCTTTTGAAAAACGAACTCATTTTTCGGAAAACATGAAGAGGTCATATTTTATTTTTTCTTTAATTATATATCCATATTATTATATTTCAAAGTTTTTCATGATATTTTCAATTCCTCCTTCGTAGTAGACTTTTTGTTTCCCGTTTTCGACACAAAAATTAAAAAGTAATTTCAATTGATCATTTCATACAAAAGTACATATTATATCATAGTAATATAATAATATCATGAAATACTTTATAATATAACTATACCTTTAAAAAATAAAATATGAACTCTTTATGAAACATGGAAGTAGAGATCTCTTCTTTTGAAAAACGAACTCATTTTTTGGAAAATATGAAAAGGTCATATTTTCTTTTTTCTTTAATTATATATCTATATTATTATATTTCAAAGTTCTTCATGATATTTTCAATTCCTCCTTCGTAGTAGACTTTTTGTGTCCCGTTTTCGACACAAAAATTAAAAAGTAATTTCAATTGATCATTTCATACAAAAGTATATATTATATCATAGTTTTATAATAATATCATGAAATACTTTATGAACTCTTTATAATTTTCGTAATGACTAATGTAAGTAAAGTACCACTTTTTAATGTATCTAAATTCTAAAATATTAAATTTGCATTTAAAAGATACTATATTACAAGATATATACGGTATATTTTTGGGTATGCAGTATATACTGTGATCGGTATAAATCGACATTCGGTATCATTTCGGTATGCGGTATATACCGTGATCAGTATATTTTGGTACACGGTATGTGTCGGAACATCGGTACATACCGGTGGCTCGGTTTCAAACGGTATCTATCAGTATACGGTATGTACCGTTACTTTCGGTATGTACCGTATGCTACAGTATACCGCGATATAGGAAAACCCATACTTTTACCGTACCAAAAAACTTAATACCGTACCGAAAATCTCGATATACCATAAATTTCGATATTTCGATATATTTTCGATACGGTATGGACGGTATACCAATTTTTCGGTATTTTTTAACACCCCTAAGTACATCCACTTATTAACTACCGTCCCAGGAAACATTAGTTAGGAACCACATACTAATTTATTCATCTCCACACACACGCGTACGTACTCGTGTTTGTACGTGTATATACACATACAATGTGTATGTATAGACGATTCCTATCAGGATTTCATAAAGATTGTGTGTGCATATAGAAAGCTATAGCTAGCATTAAAAAGCCATCCATTAAAGGCACTCTTTAATCCTGTGGTTTTTAATCATCACTCATCACTCTACAGACTCCCGGAGTTGGTTTTCGCGTTTTTCTCCCTCCTATCTACATCGCTGTCCTTTTTTCTTAAGTAAAATCTCTCTGCACTTTTTTTGTTTTTGCCTTTATTTTCGAATGTAATCTCAAAAACCTACATCTTTTGTGCATTTCGTTCGGATTGTGCGCGTTTGTTCGAGTAATGAGCGTGTGTTCATACGTGCTGGTACTGTCTGTGTTGCGTTGTGTGTTGTTGAGGACGGTGCTTTTTAATGTGGATGACTTGAACACGCATTCTCTGTTGTTACTGAATTTCTCCTCGGAGCTAAACAGGTTTCTGTTTTTTTTTAAATGATCTGAAAATTATAAGATTTTAATTTTATTTGAAATCCTGTGTCTGACATTGTACTTTAGGGTTTGTGTTTCGTCTTTAAAAAATGGTATGGGGTGACGTTTGGAGCTGGGCGGAGGGGGATATGTATTTGCATGTTGTTAAATGTGGTTTAGTTTTCAATTTTTTAATTCTAATTTGATTTTGTTTATTGAGATAAATAATTGATTGGATGATTTCTTTTATTGAGCGTATTCTTTCCGTTCACCAAAAGGTAATGATGAATAACGAAGAAGAGAAAAGGTGTCCACTTTGTGCTGAGGAGATGGACTGGACTGACCAGCAGTTCATGCCTTGCAAATGTGGTTATCAGGTTACCTGGACAATTTTATGCTCTTTGTTGTTGGACAGTCAACAAAGCTCTATGTGCATCACTACATTGGTTTCTTTTGTTTTATATATTTGCTGGTAAAATGCTGATTCCGATGAATGAAGTATTGTTTAAAGCTCTAGGTAGGTGTTTTTTTTTTTTTTTTTTTTTACATTTATTGCTTATGCTATGATAATTTCCTGAATAGGGGAGGGGGTATTTGATGCCATATGGCCCATAGCTAACTTAGATAAGAAGCAAGCACCATTGATGATTAAGCATCCTTCCTAGTTCAATTTGTTTTTCCATCCCCAAACCCCCCACTTGTAATCACTAATGCCACAAGGGAGGTTTTAATGACTTACCATTAACCATTCATGTAATGCTAGCTGATTGGATTACTTGATCAGTTATGCCTTTGATTTTGAAAAGTTAGGGTTTTACTATGTGACAGCTGTGATGACTGCCTCGAGTTCTCATCGGACTGGAAGGGGCCAAAGGGCAGAGATTTTGTTTAGGGAAGCTAGTTACAGAATTAGCTAGAGTATGAGAAGGAATATTTTAAGTTTGACCATGGAACAAATTTCCACATGCTTCTTTCGAAAAGAGTTGTTTGTATGCATGCTATAAGTTACAATCATGTTGACATATTCTTTCATCATTTCTTATGTTTTCATGAAAAGAAAAAACTTTATTTTTTTTGTCCTGCTCTTTTCATAGCAAGGTGTTGCTCAGTTTTCAATCTAAGCTTGTAGTTTGTTCATATTACAGATATGTGTTTGGTGTTGGCACCACATTATAGACATGGGTGAGAAAGATGAAGCAGAGGGACGATGTCCTGCATGTCGGACCATCTATGAGAAGGAGAAAATTGTGGCAATGCAAGCAAGTTCTGAAAGGTGGTTATGTTGTTGTAAACCCCCTGGCCCTGTCCTCTTCCCGCCCTCTGAATTTATCAGTTAATTGAATATTTTCATATGAGACAGGACAATGTCGAAAGTTTGTAATAGGAAAACCAAACCACCAAAGGCCAAGCCAAAGGCTAATGAAGTAAAGAAAGATTTGACAAATATCAGGGTGATTCAGCGGAAAATGGTTTATGTCATTGGACTACCACTTAGCCTAGCTGATGAAGAAGTAAGGAGCAGTTTACTATTTTTTGGTCAGAAGACCGGTTTCCCTTCTCTTATGAAGAAGTTCCTTTTATTTTAATTGTTTCTTTTAGCTAAGTTTCTATCTGTTTATTGTTTAATATGTTAGGTTCTAAAACTGATATGATTTTCCTAAACAGATGTTGCGGCGGAAGGAGTATTTTGGTCAGTACGGGAAAGTGACTAAGGTCTCACTCTCACGGACTGCTGGTGGGGCCATTCAACAGTTTATCAATGACACATGCAGTGTGTGAGTTCATAGCAAAACTAAGTTAATATGCCTTTAATTAATGTAGGCAATTATCACGCACCTTAAACTTCTGTGCCCTGTCTCAGTTTGATCTAATATACCTCCTTTTTGTATGACTATTCAATACTCCACTCCAAGATAAAATACATTATCAGAAGAAGCTAGAGAAATTTTATGTTTCCTTTATATCATTTTTTATTTTTTCGAACTAAATTAGACCCCGTTGACATAATCACTCTTTTTTTTTTCCCTGAATCACGGATCTTTCAGATACATTACATATTCAAAACAGGAGGAGGCCTTACGATGCATTCAATCAATTCATGAATTTGTCCTGGAAGGTAGATTATTGAGGTATGTATGTTCACTATTCCCTTTTTGGGCCTCATGCAATTACCACAGAGTGTATTTGTAATAATCATTACTAGTGCAGAGCATCATTTGGAACTGCAAAATATTGTTATGCTTGGCTGAAAAACATGGTATGGTGATATAATAATTTACTATTTTTTCTGTTCTAGTAATTCACTGACAGAGAAGAAACTGTTCTGTTCACAATTTTTTTTTTCTGTTTCAGCCTTGCAACAATACTGCTTGCTTATATTTGCATAGTATTGGGGCTGATGAAGACAGTTTTGGAAAAGATGAGCTTGCTGCTGTTCACACGAGGTATCTGTTCTTGTGTACAAACTTATCTTTTTTTGCTGAGTTGTCTTATAGATTTCTACTTGTTGCGGATCTGTTTCATTTGATAAAGTACATTTTCCGACATCCAGGTGAACTAAGTGCCTGTGATATTTGAATGAATTGCAGTTTTAGCATGAGGAATTATTATGTTTTGTAGATGTCAGGCTCTATATAACTTACAGATGATATATACATCAAACTAGTTGATACATGCATGCATCTTTCTGTTCAAAACTATGTTGAAAGTATGAGAACTGGACCTCTTCTAGATTGCAAGTTCATGCTGATATATATATGGTCTTTGTTAACACTATGTGTTACCTGTTTTACCTGGCCTCCAGCTACTTTTTTCTAATAAAAAAATGCCATGCTACAGATGCATTTAATAATCTTTAATAAAGGAATTGGATCATGAACTTGTCTGCTAGCTTGCATCCATCTGCGTCTGAAAATTGTCACGAACACTTCCAGATGTCTCCCTGGAACATCTACTTTTAATTGATCTTTGGTGAATTGGTGCTTCTCATTTTACTTGGCCTTAACTTAATTTGTTGGATGATTTTTCCTTACCAATTATATAATGTATGCCATATCATATTCCATGAGTCACAAATGAGTATACTGTATTATATTTATTTCTTGATATGAAAATTTAATGTGTTGTTGGTAAGTGTTATATCTACTTTTTACTACCCCTGAAACTTCCTTTCTGAGGTTTTAAAGGAGTAGAGTTCATCAAATTGTTGGTGCTACAAACAATGTGATAAAGCGCTTTGGCTCGGTTTTGCCTCCAGTAGATTATGTCAATATTAGTTGCAGTACTTTCAGTGACAAATCTACCGCAAGAAATAGTATAGTAGTAAGTTCCACTTGCGAAGTATCTAATTCAATCCTTTATTAAGACATGGTTTATGATTGGAGTAAAAGCTTAACATCGTTTTTGCTTGTCTTGTAATATCACTGGCCAGGATGCAGCTTATGCTTCTAGAAATAGCACCACTGATATACATCCCTATAAAGACAAGGAAGGATCTATTGCAGTACCGCACAAGATGACAACTTTTGTCGATATTGTTGGGTGTTCAAGTTCTCCTGCTCCAGTAAAAGATGGAAATAGTCCTGAGGATAGAAGGATTTTTTATTTATGTTCTGAATTATCTTCAATTGCAGTTGGTGGTGAAACACCTGCAGAAGTGCCATATTCTTCTCATTCCCTCAGAGAATGTTCTTTGGTATATGATCAAGGATCTAACGACACGTGTGGTTCCAGACATAGAGCTTCTTTTCTTCATCCATTTTATTCTTCACAGTATTCTGAGGATTCAAGTGGTGCATTATTACAAAAAGAGATAACTAGTGTGCATAGTTTCACTGTGGATCATAATCCAGTAAATAATCAAGATGATATGGCCTCTTTACCAATCAGATACGTAAATTCTGTATCTAACGACTCATTCCAGGAGATGAAGTTCCAAATTCCTGCTAAGTCTGATAGGATCTATAGAAGTTCCCAGTCATTTTCCAATGATGAAATAGTTGAGCACTTAAGGAGAATAGATGATGATGATAGCTTGCACAATGGCGACGAAAATTCTGCTTTAGATGCTGTAGAGAGCAGTATAATTTCGAATAGTCTGTCAATAGATTTTGATCCATGTGAAGATTCTTTCCCTATGCCTAATGGATTACCGGAGTTACATGGTGAAGCTGATGGGTTGGGCAGTCCATCCTGGAGTTCCCTTAATAGTGATCATTCAGGTCATTCATTTGTCAAACAAGATGGCTTTGCTAGTCAAGTGGCTTCTTCTATCCTTCCGGAGTATGGAGATAACAATGAGCAGTACTTGTGTAAGCCTCATTATCCAGGTAATTGAAATAAATTTTTTAGGTTCTACTTATGTTTCAAATATATTCTTTGAAATATACATCATATGGAAGAAAGTTATTACAGGTTCTGCTCTAGAAATTATGGGGTTGTCCGATTAAATTAAAAATCTAAAATGCTTGCAAATATTGTCCTTTGAGGTTCCTTTTAATGTTTACTTTGTGTCTAGAATGCAGTGGCTTCTTGTTGGGCTGAAACTAGAATGATGAGTAAATGCCTGTTTTAAAGAGTTAATATTACATCGTTTTATAAACCTATACTTGCTATCATTATGGAATCTGATAAAAAAAATTCTTGCTCTTTTTTCTGATATTCAGTTTACAGTAGGCTGTAAATCTTTGTCCATGTGTCGGTTAATCTGTCTTTTCATCTTTTCTGGTTTTGTGGTGTTTGTAGTAAGTAGGGCACAAAGTTCGGCTCCACCTGGATTCTCTATTCCCTTTAGAGATCCACCTCCTGGGTTTTCCATTAGCGACAGAACAGGCTGCTTGTCCCGTCCATCATCAGGTCCATGATTGTTCATCTCCCTGACACATAGTGGCACTGCTACTCTCCATCTCAAATACTCGTTCTGTTTTGTTTCCCCACAGGTGGTCCATTGCCCAATGCTTCCTCCAGTTCAAGCACATTGTTTCAACCATCGTCAGTCAGGCATGGTAGCAGCTTTGACGATGCTGACTTCTTCAATCATGCAGGACTACATAGTAATCAAGGTAACCAAACAAATGGTTATAACAACAAGATCTTTGAAGCTAGGCCAACCGGTACCATAGGGCTGAATACATTCGAGGATGAGTCTAGATTGTGGCGTATGATGCAACAACCCACACCCTTTGCACCAACCATTGCATCTTCTCAGCCGGAACCAAGTTTTGCTGGCCGTCATAATGTGAATGGTTTATCTTCGAGACTAGTGGATGGACACCAGAACTGTGATCCATCCTTCTTCTCACAGCAGATGTATGCAAATGGCCATGTTTCCAATAGCAATGGCTACCGGCACAGTTTGGGTGAGGTCCAACATAACAGCGAGGCGCGGTTGACAGAAGTTGACAGAAAGGAGAGATTAGGAGTGGAGTACTTTTCAAGGTATGGGGATCTAATGTTTAGTTCAGGCGATGTATATACCAGACTTTTTGGATTGTAGTGTTTCTATGGAATCAAAACTAAAACTGTGTGTAGGATCATGAAGTCTTACTAAGATCATTCCACCCTTCAGGATGAATTGCTTTGCCTTAATTTCGTTGCCCATTCGTTTATATCTCGTGTAGTGCGGTCCCGGCAATAATTAAATACTTCATCCGTCCCTTAAAAATGACGTGCTCATAATTGAGATGTCTCGTTATAAGTAATAAAGTGATTCATTTTTAGGAAAAAATAAAGAATGCGTGGAGAAAATTTAATTATCAAAAAGTTAAATTATATGCACATAAAGAGAATGTTAGCCAAAAAACTAAATATAAGAATAATAAAAACAACCCTTAAGTAATTATTATGGATAAGTATTTTAGGGCGAAATCAAAAGTTGTATGTTAGTATGTAAGGCTGCAAGCTACTGATATTTACCACTCGTGTTTATTTATACCACGTGAAATATAAATTCAAGTTAGAGCTACGAAAACAAATATAGACCACGTTTCTTCAATTCAATGCACATACTAATTCGTTGGCTGGGAGTGGCACAAAATTGCAGGATCCAACCTATTAATAAACGAATTAAACCACCCCAACCCGTGAAGGAAAAATGGCCGCATTGAGCGTAGGCTATCATCATGGTATTATCCATTGCACAAATACATCTCGCTATTACTCTCGGAATTTGTCATCTCCTCCTTCAAGAAACCGCTTGTTTTTCCCAGTAAGAAGATTCGCATTTATGCTGCAACGGCTTCTCGGTATTCTTTTCTCTCCCCCACAATGTTCAGTGAAGAGATGGGAAAAAAAAATCATAATTAGCCGTTTAAAAGATATTAGAATTAGTGGGTATAATTTTCTTGGCGTTGAAATGGCGTGTTTTCTGGTTGTATAGAACTGTGAAAGAAGTCCTTCCACCTGTTCTTGATTCTTCTTCAGACCCTCCAGCAGTCTTTGATGGAACCCCAAAGTAATTCATTTAAAAGTGTTTTAAGTTTCTTTACTTAACGTGTTGTAATCTTGTCTGAATTCTGTTCCGGTTCTGTTAATTTATTCAATTTCAGGCTGTATATATCTTACACATGCCCATTCAACGTGTGTGGATTACTAGGAACTGTAAGGTTGTTTTGATGGTTCTCTTTTCGTCAGGTTTATGATTTAAAGTTGTGTTGCAATATCTCAATCAGGATGTTGTTTGAGGAGTTTAAGGTCATGAAATATTTTTCTTTTGTTGTCAGGGACTGCAAGAAACTATAAAATTGGTTCCCATTGATCTCAAGAACAGGCCTACTTGGTATAAGGAAAAAGTTCATCCTGAAAACAAGGTACATGAATTAGACAGTTTCAATTTATTTGAGATTTCAGGGTAGTGGAAACTATATCATAAATCAACTTGCTTCCATAATTTCAAACTGTGCTTGCTATTGGCGTTCGTGTTTTGCTGACAATCAAAATGTATTTAGTCAACAGTGTTGGTTACAAAAGCTGCTATTACAAAACAATACTATAAGCCGAAAAATAAAACGAACAAAAAGAACCGTCGAGTCGAGGAGTCCTCTTTCCGCAAGACGAAATACGCCCGGTAGTGCTCTCGGTTGTAGGCGTATCGTCCCCAAAGATGAAACGACGAACGTCTCGAAGATTGCAGCACCGCAAGATCGTCGAGCTCCCGGCGAACTCGGACTTTTCCCGGCGAGGACGGAAGGCTGCCGGACTTGAGCTAAGATGAGCTAAGAAATGCAGCTAAGAGCTAAATATGGAATGCAGAGCAGATGTTGGTGTGTTTTTTGGAATGAACTGAAGCCCCTATTTATAGGCAGCTTCCACCAGGTGAAAGGTGTTGGAGCCATCAATGCTAGAGGGTCGTGGATGGTAAGTGGAGTGATGGAGGCACCTGAGCAGTCTCATTCCAGAGAGTTCCATCCAAAAGTAGTACTTGGGTGTGGCAGGAGCACAGCACCACGGAGAGCAATCCAGTACAGCCGGTCCACTGCACCGCCCGACCCTGCGCCCAACCCGACGGACCACCCAAAGGACCAATTGCCAAGATCCAAGTCCAAGTCCACGGACACGGAACCGGAACCGGAGCCGGGGCCGGGCACGGCGCGGGCGCGGCGCCAGCGCGCGCCGCGCCGCGTGTGAGGCGATCGGCGAAAAGGCTCGCGCGCATGAGCATGTGTGGCCCAAGCCCATCACATGTCACTTTGTTATCTCTTACAATGTGGTAGAGACTTAAATACCACATTAAAGTTATTTCATTTATCAATGTGGGACATTGATCAATGTAATACTCTCCAAAACCCGAATAAGGTAAGTTCCTCCACTTTAGGTAACCTATTAGTTTTGTCCCCCCAAACTTCGAGCCACTATTTCTCACTCACCGAAAATCGGAATCGAGAAATTAAGCACACTATAATTATCTACTCGAAGCGTAGATCGACATGATATATCTCAATTCACAAATCGGATATATAT
This sequence comes from Lavandula angustifolia, assembly GCA_028984105.1. Lineage (NCBI taxonomy): Eukaryota > Viridiplantae > Streptophyta > Magnoliopsida > Lamiales > Lamiaceae > Lavandula > Lavandula angustifolia. The sequence continues at coordinate 13,297,013 of CM054824.1, read as the reverse complement.
CGAGGCTCGAAAAGACGATTCAACGGGCTGAATTTTGCCCAAGTTAAATTAGCATTAAATGCTAATTAACTTTCCAATTAAATATAAATATATATATATATATTTAACTTGATTTTCCAACAATCCCCCACATGAGTGGAAATAGCCAAATGCATGCATGCAGACACACAGCTCTGTCCTCAAGAGACAATAAAGCATCAGGGTAGGTGGCTTGTGACCTTGAACCTTCCTTAGTTAGTGCTATCGAGCATACCGGCGGATTAGTGGACACGTGGCCTTGAACTATTCCTCCATGGTGTATACTTAGACAATAACACTAACACTATAAAGTCTCAACCTCGTCCGTTCTCACATTTGTGTCCTTTACTGGCCATGGACAACCTCTTTGGATTCATAAGTATTACATAGAAGCGGCCCTCACTTCTTACTTACATAGGTGATTCTTACTCGAGTATCCTATCATACTCCACCTTCTCAAGGCATCCAAGAATCATTAAAAGTCAAAGACTTAACCTCACCACTTGACAGGTCACCAACACTCTCGAGCTCTTTTAGGGAATAGACTATTTGAGTGTGGTATCAACAGACTCATATAGCTTAGTTTTCCCATTGAACCAAGTTCATGGGATCTCCAATCAACAAGGTTGGGTATCCACTATAATCGTCTTTAGTTTGTGGATTTAACTCCCATTCCCTCTACGAGCTTATACATTGATCTCGATTTAAACTCTTAGTAAGCGGATCCGCTAGGTTATCTATAGACTTGACATAGTCTACAGAGATAACCCCACTCGTGATCAAATGTCTTACGGTATTATGTCGACGACAAATATGTCTCGATTTACCATTATACAACCCGCTCTTGGCCCTACCAATAGCCGCTTGGCTATCACAGTGAATCATCACAGGTGGCACGGGTTTCGTCCAACATGGAATATCTTCAAGAAAATTGCGGAGCCATTCGGCCTCCTCACCGGCTTTATCTAAAGCAATAAATTCAGATTCTATGGTGGATCGGGCAATGCACGTCTGTTTCGTGGATCTCCACGACACAGCTCCTCCCCCTATAGTGAACACATAACCACTAGTAGACAACGAGTCTTTAGTGTCGGATATCCACTCGCATCACGGTACCCTTCAAGTCTTGGGGGATGTCTCGAGTAGTGCAGCCCAAAGTTAAGAGTATATTTCAAATACCTCAGAACTCTTACAAGAGATTTCCAATGTTCTCTACTAGGATTACTAGTATAGCGACTCAGTTTGTTCACCGGACAAATCGTGATGTACATAAGACAACCAATGACTCTAGCATAATCCTCTTGAGCAACAGGATCACCCCTATTCTTGCTCAAGTGAACATTAACTTCTAAAGGAGTCTCAGCCGGCACACTATCAAAGACATTAAACCTCTTAAGCACTTTCTCAATATAATGAGATTGAGACGGAACAAACCCTTTGGGAGTTCTTTGTATCTTTACTCCAAGAATAACATCAGCAGCTCCCATATCTTTCATATCGAAAGTTCTTTTAAGCATACGCTTGGTGTCATTTATGACTTGAAGGTTTTGTCCCATAATTAACATGTCGTCTACATAAAGACAAACAATTACAAAGCCATTCTTTGTATTCTTTATGTAAACACACTTGTCACATTCATTAATCTTAAAGTCATTCGACAACATAGCCTCGTCGAATTTCAAGTGCCATTGTAATGGTGCTTGTTTCAACCCATATAGGGATTTCACCAACTTACATACCTTTCGCTCTTGACCAGGTACAACGAACCCTTCAGGTTGTTCCATATAAATTTCCTCTTCTTTATCTCCATTTAGAAAGGCTGTTTTCACGTCCATTTGGTGAATCTCAAGATTGTGCAAAGCAGCAATCGTGAGAAGCACACGGATAGACGTAATCCTCGTTACAGGCGAATAAGTATCGAAGAAGTCATATCCTTCAATTTGCTTAAAGCCTTTAACCACTAAACGAGCTTTATACTTATCAATTGACACATCTGCCTTATACTTTCTTTTTAGGATCCATTTACATCCTAAGGGCTTGCAACCTTCGGGTAAGTCTGCTAAGACCCAAGTGTGATTATGCATAATGGAATCAATTCACTTTGGACAGCTTCTTGCCAAAGTGGGCCATCGGGTCTAGGAAGAGCTTCTTTTATAGACCGCGGCTCTTCATCCAAAAGAAAGACAACATAATCAGGACCAAAGTCCTTAGCAACTCTTGCTCTAGTGCTACGTCTTGGTTCTAAAGTTTCAAGATCGACAGCTTGCCTTTTATGTGTATCGGGTTCTACCCCCACATTTCTAGAACTACTAGCAACTTCTCTTGCTTCACCACTAGAGTTTGACTCAATTTTATCATCCTTCTTACAAGGATATACATGTTCAAAGAATATAGCATTCCTTGACTCAATAGTAGTTCCAACATTCATATCGGGCACAGCCGACTTATGAATGACAAATCGATATGCACTACTATTCAGTGCATATCCTATAAAGATACAATCGACAGTCTTAGGTCCGATTGTAACTTGCTTAGGCAAAGGCACTTCTACCTTAGCCACACCCCCACACTTTGAGGTACTTATAGGAAGGTTTCCTTCCTTTCCACAACTCATAAGGAGTAACATCTCTACCTTTTAGAGGTATTTTGTTTAATAAGTAGTTAGCCGTCAAAACGGCTTCCCCCCACATGTTCTGGGGCAGTCCAGAACTTATCAACAAGGCATTCATCATCTCCTTTAAGGTTCGGTTCTTCCTTTCAGCTACACCATTTGATTGAGACGAATAGGGGGCAGTGGTTTGATGAATAATACCACTTGTCTTACATAACTCTTCAAAAGGAGCTACATACTCTCCACCTCTATCACTTCGTACCATTTTGATTTTACAATCAAGTTGGTTTTCGGCTTCAGCTTTGAAGTTAGTAAAAGCTTCAATCGCCTCATCTTTACTTCTTAAAAGATAAAGAGTACAATACTTAGTGCAGTCATCAATAAAAGTAATAAAATACTTTTTCCCGCCTCTAGTTTGTACAAACTTCAAATCACAAACATCAGTGTGAATGAGTTCTAGAGGTTTTGTGTTCCTTTCTACAGGATGAAAAGGCAGCTTAGCCAATTTTGCTTCAACACAAACTTCACACTTCGTTTTGTTAAACTCATTTACTTTAAGTAGATCGAGATTAACTAATCTTTTTATAGCATTTAGATTAACATGTCCTAATCTAGAATGCCATAAATCGGAACACTCAATCAAGTAAGAGGAAGTAGCTTCATTCTCATTATTCTTAGCCTCAACGGGCTCCTGGCGAATTGCCATTACAGATAGTTTGAAAAGGCCCTCAGACAGGTAACATTTTCCTAAAAACATACCAAATTTAGACAGGATAAATTTATCCGACTCAAAAACTAGTCTAAACCCTCTCTTGACTAGTACAGAGCCGGACACAAGATTCTTTCGGATGTCGGGGACATGCGAAGCACCTCTCCCGTGGTAAGGTTCTTGCCGGAGCTCAACCTTAGCACCACAGTACCATAGCCAACTACCTCGGACTAGGCTTGATTACCCATATTGAGCTTCCTCCCTTGGCAGCTCTTGTACTTGGTGAAGCGGCTTCGGTCACCACAAACATGTGCCGTGGCAGCGGTATCAATATACCACTTCCCCTCATTCTCCACGACGTTTGCTTCTTCAGTGACAACGGCCGCAAGGTCGGCTTCAGTGAGGTCAATCTCCAACATATTGGCTTGACGAGCCCTTTTCTTCTTCGGCTTTCGGCAGTCCTTGGACATGTGGCCGATTTGCCACGGTTGTAGCAGGTCCCCTTCAAACTTGCGGGATGGAGCCTTGCCCTTCCCTTTGGGGTTCTTTGTTTGGACGCCCTCTCTTCGCATTGTTGGAGTTGCCACCTTTCTCGGCAAGGTTGACTCTTGGCTCCACGGGTGCTTTGCCCTTCCCATCTCGAGTCCTCATGTCGGTCTCGATGCGGAGCTTGACCACAAGGTCCTCAAGCGTCATTTCCTTTCGCTTGTGCTTCAAGTAGCTCTTGAAGTCCTTCCAGCTCGGGGAAGTTTCTCAATTACGGTTGCCACAATAAAAGCATCCGGCAAAAGCATACCTTCGGCGTGGACGTCATGGACAATGAGTTGGAACTCTTGCACTTGGTCCATGACCGGTCGAGAGTCCACCATTTTGTAGTCCAAGAACTTAGCGACTACAAACTTCTTGGTACCGCATCGTCGATGCGATATTTTCTTTCAAGTGCCTCCCAAATTGCCTTGGAGGTCTTTACATTTGCATATACACTGCATGTACTATCATCTAGACCACTAAGCAAGAAGTTTTTACAGAAGTAGTCAGAAGTTAGCCAATTATCATAGGCTATGCGGACTTCCAGGTTCTCTTCGTTTTCACTCGGAGGGGCGGGTGCATTCTCCATCAACACAGTGGTGAACCCCAATGTTGTCAGGTAGAACAACATCTTCTGTTGCCACCTCTTGAAGTCGCTCCACCAAACTTGGCCGGCTTCTCGGCGGCGGGCAAGACTGCAGGCGAGTGCGGAGGTGCCGTCGGGGTCGGGTTTGAACCCCCCACCACACCTTGGTGGTTCACACTCCCAAATGGGACGTTGCTCTGCAAGGCAGAGGACATAGCAGTGAAGTTGAATGCCGTGTTAGCGGCATTAGCACGGTTAAGTGCTATCCTGGCGTCGGTAGCAGCGGACATGGCAACTAGGGTTGGATTAGCAAAGATCGGAGTAGGAGTAGGGACAGACGTCGGTGGAACAGTGTTGCCGGAGGAGGCAACGACGTCAGATACAGCGGGGTTGGTGGCGGCGGCAGAAGCAGCGGCGGCGGTAGCATCGGAGAGGGGAGCACTTGAAGAAGACATGTTTACAGCAGCTTGAGTAGGTAGCGTATTTCGTCTTGCGATTGTTGGTTACAAAAGCTGCTATTACAAAACAATACTATAAGCCGAAAAATAAAACGAACAAAAAGAACCGTCGAGTCGAGGAGTCCTCTCTCCGCAAGACGAAATACGCCCCGGTAGTGTTCTCGGTTGTAGGCGTATCATCCCCAAAGATGAAACGACGAACGTCTCGAAGATTGCAGCACCGCAAGATCGTCGAGCTCCGGCGAACTGGACTTTTCCGGCGAGGACAGAAGCTGCTGGACTTGAGCTAAGATGAGCTAAGAAATGCAGCTAAGAGCTAAATATGGAATGCAGAGCAGATGTTGGTGTGTTTTTTGGAATGAACTGAAGCCCCTATTTATAGGCAGCTTCCACCAGGTGAAAGGTGTTGGAGCCATCAATGCTGGAGGGTCGTGGATGGTAAGTGGAGTGATGGAGGCACCTGAGCAGTCTCATTCCAGAGAGTTCCATCCAAAAGTAGTACTTGGGTGTGGCAGGAGCACAGCACCACGGAGAGCAATCCAGTGCAGCCGGTCCACTGCACCGCCCGACCCGGCGCCCAACCCGACGGACCACCCAAAGGACCAATTGCCAAGATCCAAGATCCAAGATCCAAGTCCAAGTCCACGGACACGGAACCGGAGCAGTTATTTTGATGCAAATGGCTTGTATGTATTTCACTATTGTGTTCATTGCTTATCTAGGTGCCGTCACTGGAGCACAAGAATGAAGTTAAGGGGGAGAGCCTTGACTTGATTCGATATATTGATGAAAACTTTGAAGGGCCTTCACTTTTTCCCGATGTAAGATCATTCATCCATATGTCTATATGCAAATATCTCAATTTAGGATATTTCTGATTGCTTTTTTGGGAGCTAAAGTGCTGAGTGATAACAGGATCCGAGCAAGATTGTCACACCCCGATTTTCGAAGAAGGACACGATCATCAGGGTGAGACTGGGGGTTGGAGAAAAGAAGCGTGAAAAGAAAAAGGGTTTGTATTATCTAGAATAAATCAAGCGGAAAGCCCGATAAATGGTGTAACAAATCTTTCAATAATGAATCATGCGAAAACAAAGATGATAACATTACTCAAGAATTTTATATTCAAAGACTCGACTCAAATTGAGTTCTTTAAGCAATTAAGCATCAAAGCAAATCACAGGGCCCAAAAATAATACACAAGATAAGCCCATCAGAGTTCTTAATATAAGTATTTGAACTTAAGCGGAAGCAATATATTCCCTCTGTTTCACTCCATTAGTCCACTTTTCCTTTTTGAGCCGTTTCACTCCATTAGTCCACTTTCCCTTTTTAACTTAAAATAATACTCTAATATATTCAAGTGACCCCACTACTTTATCTATTTTACACACAACAAACAACTTTTTTAATCTCCGTGCCGAAAAGAAAGTGGACTAATGAAGTGGAACGGAGGGAGTATAATTTAGATATCCAACAAAAAACCCTCGCCTCAGCTTTGCTCGTCACCACCAACCGCCAAACCTGAAAATATTTTGAAAATAATTTGGGCGGAGCACTAGTGTACTCAGTGGGTGAAGCAATTCATAAACATTTTTATAAATACTTTATCCATGCATAAATCGTATGATTTGGAAGGTTTTGAAGCAAAAGTCACTCCCAATCATACCAACATTTATCTCATTATGTGCGCACTGTCACATTCTACTGTTACTCTTACTCTATACCTCCTTACTCTTGGACTTTGGGTTACAATCCAGTAAGTCCTATAAACATCTGATCTCGGGTCTTAACCCAGAGATCCCAACCGTTAGACTTAAAGCCGAAGCCCATAGGTCCTCTCCAACTGGTTAACAAACAATGGCGATCAACCCATTCCACTACTAACAATGGTGTACACAATTTTCACTAGCGTGTTAGGCCAATCAAGAATCTCGATCGATTAATTCAGAGCATTAAACAAGTAAAACGCACAAATATATTTCTATGGATAAACATAACATTTCATAGAGCTCAATAACTCAAAATAGTTTTGAGAAAGTAAAACCCACCTTGCAGTTGTCACAATAATTGTATTAACTTTCTTTGCTCGGATTAAGTGCTACATCTCTCCTTTAATTGACCCCTTAAAATTCTTATTGTGAGAATAAACTTAATTTCCTCAACTAATAATATTCTCTTGCGGAATTGATAGAGAAGAAATAAGAACAAGGCTTATGAAAGGAAAAAAGAATGGTGTCGACTCATGGTATTTATAGGAAAAGTTTCACTTGCTTTGTCACCAAGGCTATGTTGTAGTCTTGCCATACAACCACCGCATGCCACACGTAGAAGAAGAATGAACAATGATTTATTGAGTTTTTCTCATTTATATATTACCATAGAATAGAATAATAATAAAACCTAATACATACCTATCTCATGAAGCCATCCACGTGGAGGAGTGATGAGATCATTCAAAGTTACTTATATCCATAAATAAAATCCAAATTTGCACAGTTTGCAAACCACTTCATGTTTCTCTTAGGCTAAGGGAATGATTTCGTCAATAGCATAGGCTTCCTTAGTCATAAATCTAGCATATATTTTATTAGTTGGAAATTGACTTTAATATATAACAGTTGACCTATCATTTATCATGTATGACCACGCACTTCTAATCATTTTATGCACGATTGAAGAAGATACCATATAATTAGATTAGCTTGCTAATTTGTTTTTGTCTAATATAAAAGTACTTCACTTATATGAATACTTATTATATATATATATATATATATATATATATATATATATATATATATAATTTGAAATTACTAAACCTTAATTTTCTTTGTAACCTTAAGGGGTTGGTCAAACTTTCTTAAATTTTACGAAAGCTCATCTAATTTTATTTACTACGAAAATTGGGGATATTACAAAGATGAAGCTTGGGGAGGAGCTGCTGTCATTCACAGGGTCCTTCTACAAAGCTGTAATTACTCCGTTGAAAGAAAACAGAATAATGAAGTTGGTAAGTTAGGATAGTAATGGTGGGGATAAGAAGAGTTGAAAAGATGTAAAGCTAAGTACTAATGTGGTTTCCATAGGTGCTGCTTTTGATGACATTGAGAGTGCTCTATCCAAATTCAGTGACGGGCCATTTTTTCTTGGCCAGCTTAGTTTGGTGAGTGAGACATTATGCTAGCATTTTACCAACTTGTTTGTTAACAAGAATAGAGGTGGATTCCTAATAATGAAACTGCTCTGGAGAGAGAGATGCTAAACGTTCATCGATCTCTTGCTTCTTCTATGGTTGATAAAACAACAGGACTGTGAGTTTATTATGATAAGAGTACTCACTGTTATGATATACTTCAGGTGGATATTGCCTACGTTCCTTTCATTGAAAGATTCCTGCCCTTCTTCTCCCAATTGAAGAACTATGATATCACAACAGGCAGGCCGAAACTTGCACTGTGGATTGAGGTACTGCAGAATCACTCTCTCAGTTTGGATACACAAAGGATAATTTCATTCATTTGCATTTACTTTGGGTTCATCATGACATTACTCGCCAACATTTAAAGTTGCATCAATGGCTCAGTATCATGAGAAGATAAATTTTCTTCAGAAACTGATATGACAGTGCAAATTTTTGTAGGAGATGAACAAGATAGAAGGATATAAACAAACCCAACGAGACCCCAAAGAGCACGTTGAGAGCTACAAAAGGCGTTTCTTGACCACCTAAAATTTGCGTGCTTGGTGCTTGTTGGTGGTGCTTGAAACGACATAGCAATAGAGATCTCAATGCTACATGTTCTCAACTACTGTTCTAAGTTTACACTTCTCTGCTTCAAATTGCAAAGTTCGAAAATTGGTTGAAAACCTTCAAAGTTCATACAATTTGGCTACAAGGGAATTTCCATTTAATAAAATGTGCTGTCAAGGGCAAGTTAGAAAAGATGATGTGAATAGCTTCTGTATTTTCATCTGTAGCTCAAGATTCATACCAGAGTTCACTTTAACAAGTCAGAATCTACACAGTTTTAGAGACTCCAAAATTGTAATGAGCATTGTACCAATATATATACATCATATAATTTGGTCAAATCTGTTACTTGCACTATATGCATGGCTTCTGGGGTGAATCTCTGATCGGCATGGCTTCTTTAGCTAGCCAAATCTTGAACAGACTAAAATGAGCCTGTTCCTGTTACTGAAATGGTCACCGAAGGCTGTGGAAAGCAGTTGTAGGAAATTGAAGTCGAGATGTCAATGGCACAACAGAAGCTAAGTATGGAGAGGTCGCGGGAGAGAATCCTGATGATGCTGCAGAAGAAGCCAACACAGGCACAGGGCTGGCCATACCGTGGCTTGGAATTTTCCATGTCCAGTTTGAGGGGAATCCAGCCAAAGGAACAGCTTCACCACTCATTCTTGCAGTTAATTCCTGTCAGTCATATCCAAAATGTCAAAAAAATGTTGAAACCCCCAAAATGTCAAAATCAAATGGAGAACAAACAAGATGACAGTAGACTTGCTTCCAGCTTGTTATTAAATCTCAACTAGCACTTTTAAAATCTAGAAAGTTTAAGAAAATATGTATGTGTGCATATGTGCTTCCATAACCAAATTCAAGCGCACCATAATCATCTTCTGAACTCTTTGAGTTCTTGCTAATAATAGGGTTAATGTTGATTACTGGCAGAACCCCAATTTTGCTGCAGATAAGTTACAAACAAAAAGTACCACAAGGAAAACTGACCTTATTGTTTGGGGTAAGACCAGAATAGATGCCAGCCCACATGGGGGAATACTTGGTTGGCAGCAGTTCTTGAGGGGCAGACTTGAAGATCTCCATCTTTATCAAGTTAAGAATAAAAATGAATTTCATATAGCAAGAGTAACAAAAATTGACTAGTAAAGAGATTAGATTACCTTTAATCTCTTCCCAGCAGGCAACTCATTAGACAGATGAGGAAAGTGAGAATTTCTTGTGCTGTCATTCCCCTTTGAACCTTCTGAAGATGAAGAAATTCCGAGGTTGAGATCAAGACTAACGCCATGACCTACAGTCACAAGTGCATCAAAAGATACCAAGTCAGATACTATTAGTATGTCAAGCAAGAAAAGATCGATATAAGGTAATAACGAGGATGCCACTAGAAAAACACTATTAGCCATATACCTCCATTTACAGAACTAACATTAACCTCCCTGCCATAGTTACTGAGCTCAAAGTTTGTGACAACTTCTCTCCCATTAAATTTGATGGTGGCTTTATCATCTATCCTGAATCCGAGAAAGGAATGGAGGCTTGTTATGAATCACTAAACAAATCATGATCACCTAGGATACATATAGCTGCAACATACCATTACAACCACATAGATAAAGGGGGTTTCCTCTCCCTATTTGATTGACTATCCAAAACTTTGCTCCGAAATCAGAAATCATAGATCAATCACAACCAAAACAAAACATCTCAAAATATGAGTTGCATACAATCAAGTTACTGTTAACTAAATGATCCTTACTTCTTTCCAATGAATTGGCCGATTCTTGCTTCCCAACGACCACTTTTGTGTAGGGCCGCCCCTCTGTACTTCGAGCTTCCCCGAGCAAACCCGTTGCTCTGGCGACGCAGTATGTGAACAAACTCCTCTTTTGTCAAATCCATCATCTGCAACTGCCAACTGCAGAATCATAAAATGAACTATAAAACAAAATTTTGACAACAAGCTATATATATCTCCAAACCTGCTTCATCTCTTCTTCGTAATCACCAATTGTGAAATTTATATCAGCATCCACTCCACGAAACTTGATCGCAGCACGATCATACACCCTGAACAAACAAATATTGAAACATTAGTACTAATAACTTGATGAAGAAAAACTTCCAAAATTCTTAGTCTAAGTCAAAGTTGTTACCTAGCTGCAGCATGTGCGGTATCAAACCCTCCTGAAAGAGATCAGAAAACCAATCACTGAAACAGATACCAAAATTGATTTTCTGAACCTGAGCAAATAAATCGTTCCTGTGTTCTTACCCAAATACACTTGTTTCCCACAATCCCTGCAAGAAAACGCCAAGATTCAGTGAAGGACCACAATTTTACCACCTAACTTCATTCAATCAGTGAATACATTAATACACAACTGGATTCATCTATAGATTTAATTATCATCTTTCCACAGATAAGTCATAATTATAGAGCGGAATTCATGATGATAGATCTCAATTTTATCTATAAAATGTTCTGAATATAGTTTTACTAGTTTCTTGATCAAGGTCTACTAATAAGAAACAATAGAACATCCATCCGGCCTTAACTGAAAATAATCTTGCAATACCATAACTATTTCATGACTACCAATAAAAGAATTCCTTGAATATAGACATGCATGCAAAAACTGTGTTGTATTCATATATGTCAATATGTGTATGTATTTGTTTGTAGACGAACCAGATATGGGATTCCCATCTCCCAGTTCTACGGTAGAAGGTGACCCCTCGATACTGCGAGCTCCGGGAGCGGGGCCCGCGCCTGCTCTTCTTCGCCGGAGGCGGCTGCACCCGATTATTCGTCGCCGGCAACTGCGCGTTGCAAATTCCCAATTCCACACCACCTCCGCCGCCTGCTACCTCCGGCGCCGATAGACTCAACCAGTAGTTAGCCCTAATCGTCTCCGGCGTCGGAGGAGGCGAGGAGCCAATCGGAAAGAGGCTCAGCTCGTTCCCGTTGTTGGAGATGTCATTGCTCGCCTCATCTTCGATCTCGATCACGTGCTTGTTGAGGATTGAGAAATTGAGAGTCGACACCGCGCTCTTGCGAGTGGAGCTGTTGCAATCGACCTCATCGGCGGCGGCATTGTTGGTGGTCGATGTGGTGGTCGAAGCCACAGAATCGGCAGTCGCCTTCTTGTGGCAGTCGCCTTCGTCGTCGGAGGGAGATGAGTGGGCGGAGAAGGCGGTGCCGACATTCAGATCCAACATCTCACTCTACGGTGCGTGTTCGTGCGCAAAAACTTATAACCGTCCACTGCGCGTGTGTGTGTTTTGTGAATTAGGGGAGCTAGGTAGTTACAGATATTTGTTGACGGTCACATGAAGGAGATGGAGAATGTAGAGAGAGAAATATAAAGAGGCGAGATTAAAGAATACAGAATCTGTGACTGTGTTCATCCCTTCAAATATTTAGACATGGAACAAAGCTGCAAAGGGAAACAAGAAACCACGCGCAAAAATCGAGGAGAGAGGGTGGATTGCGGATGTAGGTCTATGAAGAGAGAGAAAGCGAAAGAGGGTTTGAAAAGAGAAGGTCAGAGGAGTTGCATTTTAAGACTGGTGGGCGCTGAGTGGTTACTTATGGCCTACGGCCTACAGAAAAATGGAAATCCTTCTTCAATTTAATTAAAAGCTAGAGAGAGGAGAGAGGAGAGAGGAGAGAGAGAGAGAGAGAGAGAGAGAGGGCTAAGAAACAAAGGAGGAATGCATGTTGGTGATGAAGAAGATTGAATAAGGATTGATTGGTAATGTAAAAAGTAAGAGTGGGAAGCATATATTTATGGTTGTCATGCACCTCTCCTGCAACTTGTGCAAATTAACCCTATTTCCATGTGCCATTTGCCTCCTTTTTTTTTATAAAATAAAAAAAATCCACAAAGATGTAAGAATAAACTCATCTTGTGCAATAGACAAAGTTTAAAGTTATATTTTTATTCACTTTTTAGATATCTGTTACTAACTTCTATTTACCAAAACTCTAATTTCTAAACCCTAAAATTGAATGAGATTTTCTCTATTTAAAACATGATTTAGTTTTTGAATAGGCTACTATTTTGATTTTTCCTAAAAATATATTGAAAGTCATCCCAAATAAAAATAAAATAATAAATATAAAATAATCACGACGACCAGCAACCTTTGAAAGGTGAAAGAGTAAAAAATCATAAGTATTTCATGTTCCCTTTTTCTTTCTAGTCTTGGAATGTCTTTGGCATGCTAACCTTAATCTTGAATAAATTATAGTATTTTTCTCATTATATTTTTTTAATAGTCTTACCACCTTATTACTTTATCTTCTCTTTTTCCCCATTTAGAAATACAGATTAAATAATACTCTTTAGTTACCATTATTTTAACATTGGATGTCGACTAGGTAGCAAGAGTTGATAATTTATTTCCTTTCTTTATTTTGCAATCCGACGTGGATAGTCATTAAAATTTATATAAGTTGACAACAATAATATGTCTAATTATTGCAAGCCCCTTTGAAAAAATAAAAAAGATTTTGTTTCCTAATATTTAGTTTATATTTACCATAAAAAGAAGTGGTACGACGTGGCGTATTGTTATAGGCTGGAAACAGCGAGAAAAATGGACGGACATGTCATGACAGCACAATTATAATGTACAGACGTGTACAATTAAACGGGACTATTTTTGGAGGACCACTCTGCCTCTCAATTGTAATTGTAGCACAAAATTTAATTTAATTTAATTTAATTTTATTATTATTATTTTTTTGTAACTGCGAACAATAGATGTGTGTCTATTAATGTATTTGTAATAGCAACAATAAGTTTATATGGTCCCTGTCCCTCGCTATATAATTACAAAATTTAATATTCCAATTTCTTCCGACCTAAAAAAGTTGGTGATCTTACATTCAGTACATTACCAAACACGGATGATCAACTGTTAAACATGCATGTGCTTTTAGAGAGCCGGGCTTCGGAAAAATCCCAAAAGGCGGAATGATGGATTAATTGAGATCGGGTTCAACTTTTAAAAATTTACATATATTAATAATAATTAAAAAAAAAAAAAGTAATGGTGGCAGTTGCCCCCAACGTCCCCATCTATCTCTTCCTCTATGTGTTTTATGAAGACATGGCTCTAATTGGTGTAGACTTAAGTTCGTTTTGACTAGATTTGTAAGATAAGAACTTGATATTTTTAGGGTTTGCTTGTGTTGAATCCGAACCTATATACTAGGGTAACTCCTATTAATTTATGATGCTTTAATGTTTAAGTCTATCTGATTTAGGGAATAAATTGTCTAGCGAGTAGATTGGAATATATTAGATGATGAATTTGTCCTCTAGCGATGTCAATAATTCAACATGTATTTGGAAACTAACGATGATAGGCTTTAACGGTTTAACCTACGTCCTAATTCACCCATAAGAAAACAATTAGTTTTTACAACAACGGACTTTGAAATCGTTTTCTAATCGTTATAGATTTTCATTTTCAAATTATGAGTGTGTTTGCAATTGCTTTTTTTAAATATTTCTTATTTGTTTTTAATTAAGATTGAAAATAACTGCTTTTAAGTAAAAGTGTATGTTGTTTTTGGATCTAATATAAAAAGTATATATTTTTTTGTAGTTCCTGAAATTGTTTAATTAAGCAGTTTAGCTGCTTAATTTTAGAGAAGTTAATATAGAAAGCAGGTTTTGCAAACATTAAATAAATATTTATGCGATCAAAAAACAGATAAATACTTAAAATAAACTCTTGCTAACACACTCTAAGACTGCATTGGGGTGAATCCGATATGTAGAATTAGGGGACAAAGTAGCAATGCTTTAAAATTTGTAGGAAGTCTATAATTTTGGGGGATATTTCTTTAAAAACTGTCATAGATATGATGACATGGTAAATTTGTAATATTTAATTTGATCATGAATAAAATAAATATGAATATAGTATATTGAATAATTAAGATGAAGATTTATTTCCTTTGATTTCTCTCTTACGAGGATCAAATCTCACGTTGTTGTCGCATGTTCCTCTAACGTCTTCTAAAGCACCTTAGATCGCAAAAATCCAAAAAATAAAGAAAGCACGTGCACTCGGTGTGTGTGTGCGTGAAATTTTGGCTGGACTCCATCTATATGAAAGGCAAAGCACAGTTAATGAAGATTTGAATAGATATTGTACTTTCGTTGTGGGCAACGTTTGTCCATGTCTTTTGTGGTTGTCTTTCTGTTTCATTCATCTCTTCTGCTCCTACAATCATTTTAATACATACATTAGTAAAAATATAAGATAAGATTTCAATTGTTTTCGGGGGTTAAAAGTTCAAAATACCGTCCTACAATCTTGATGATGATCAAATGTAGGCACACACTACAAATTCGGATAAACATAAAGAACAAGAAGATCGAACATGGTACTAAAATTAGATGGTAAGACATAATAAACCAAAAAAAAAAATTTACTTAACTTGTAGAACTAGGAAAGGTGAATATTATATAAATAGTAAAGACGTATTATTTTATTAATACTTATCTCAGTATGTCAGAGGTTAGTATAATTTAAGTTATCAACTTGGTACTAAAAATTAATAATTATATTAAGTGAGGTACATAAAAATGCTGATTCAGTCTTCATTATAATTATCAAGGTAAGATGTCATGAATGATGTCAAATGCAGTATATATTAATATATTATCATGTCTTAATTAATTTATATATTTTCCTCGTCAGGAAGTTGATCCTTAATCATTCTTATATTTATTTTTAATGCATATTAATGTTGAATATTGGTGACGTAATTTACCTTCTTTTTATCCAAATTTTCCTAAAATATTGAAGCAGCGAACCCACTACTAATCTTAGATCTATCAAGAAAATTAAGCCCATGTCATCTCCAAATACTATAATCTTTAAAAAGGGTCAACTAGATTAACGTAGATTCTTGAGAAAAGCACCATGGCTGATGTCAATTTGCAGGAGAGAGAGAATTGAAAAACAAGAACCCCTATGGCTGTCCATCTTCAAAAACAGGCAAAGGAGTGGCTAAGAAATCTGGACCGTCGAATAACATTTCCATTTGAATCGTTGATTGTCTGGTCACCCGAAAGGGGCCACTTCCAAACACAGAATATTTAATGAAGTGAGATGTAATATGATGCAAGCAAAATTGAAACAATTGCTTACGGCCACGGATCAATTCACTACACGAGCTTATCAATTCAAGAAACAAGCCTTCGCAATAGGATATAATAAAATATGAATTTGCAAATGAGAAACCAACTTGCTTACGGAATTGATGCAAGCCAAATTGAAGTTGAAGCAACCGAATTAATTGATTTACTCACGTAAACCTTCTCGTTATGATCTCCTCCACTTGGTTGGCTACCAAATTGATTCAACGAAAACGAAGTGATTGCAAAGAACGTGCTGGACACCAACCGATAATTCTTCCCACCGACAAGCCCTAACTGTTGAACACACGCTTGCCGAAAAATAAATAAGAACCACCGTTTCAATACCAAAACGTAAACGAAATTTAATATCAATCCCAATAGGAATCGACCCTACGAAATCAAGATGATTTCGTCCTAAATCAAGACTCTCGTCTTGCCCAAATTAGTTCCAAAATCAAGCATACCTAATACTAGGGTTCTCATCCCTTATATATATGATGGATACCCACAATAATAAAACAAGCCCAAAATAATAAAACATTCTAAGATATAATATAAATAAAGAAGTAAAATAAAATAGCAAAATATGAAGCCATCCGATCCCATCATATCACTCGCATGCAGCCCATGCACCTTCGACCATGCATGCACGACCTTACTCTCTCCCGTCTTCGCGATCGCCTTGAGCTCGTCTCACGTAAACCCCTTGCGAATCGTCTATCCGTCTCCGATCCTTCAACCTCGTTCTCCACTTCCTCCAATCGCTCCACATCATAATAAGAAGAAAGTTGTTTAGTCAATTAACATTGATTGACAGCAAAGAATCTTGTCTGTACTAACTTTCCTCTTAAGGCATACCATTGCATTCGAAATTTTATAAGTTGCATCCCTGTTTGGGTTAAATACCACATCCACTCATCCTACCCACTCCTTTAATTTTACAAAAGTTTCTCACATTTTATTTTTTTATGAATTGTACAAAAGCTTTTGGCCCTCTCAATTGCTTGTGGATTCAAATTTCTGAATTATTTTGACATTGTTTTTTTTATATATATATATATTATTTTGTCCGAAAATAATATTGAATTGGAGAGAGCAATACACTAATACTGTAGGGCGATCGGGTCTCGATATAAAAAGGGGATGGGGGTGTTTTTTTTTATATATATATTATTTTGTCCGAAAATAATATTGAATTGGAGAGAGCAATACACTAATACTGTAGGGCGATCGGGTCTCGATATAAAAAGGGGATGGAGGTGTTTTATATATATATATATATATATATATATTATTTTGTCCGAAAATAATATTGAATTGGAGAGAGCAATACACTAATACTGTAGGGCGATCAGGTCTCGATATAAAAAGGGGATGGGGGTGCTGCCGTTGGGCAGTTCGCTCCCAAACCGTGTAAACTTAATTCAACTTTTATGGATAACTTTTCAAAACAAAATATTTCATATCGAAAATTCTACACTACATTATTTTTCTATCCCTAAATTTCGAAGATGGTACTCCTTCATAGTTTATCCAGCATCCGCCTCTGCCTCTGCCTCTAGGTGATGGTTAGGGGTGTAACGATTCGGTTCGGTTCAGTTTTTTTATGTATTTTAGGAACCGAACCGAACACATAAAAATGGTTCGGTTCGGTTCGGTTCGATGTGTTTTTAAATATCGAAACCGAACCGAACCGAACCGCTTATAAATGGTTTGGTTCGGTTCGGTTCGGTTCATCGGTTCACCTTTTTATTTTTTTATTTATTTTTTAAATCCTAAATAATGCAAGAATAATAGTTTATAGGATGTCACTCGTTCCGAACTCATAAGTATAGAGTTGTTACTCCTTTCTCTTCCTTTGTATAGATTAGAATTGATCTTAACTTAAATCTAATATCTAAATCCAATAACATTCTCATATAAAAAAGACAAATATTAAATTAAAAAAATAAAAAATAGGATATTGGTTCGGTTCGGTTCGAACCGTTCAAAAATTATTGAAACCGCTAACCGAACCGAATGTAAACGGTTCCTAAAAAAATAAACCGAACCAAACCGCGAAACTGAACCGAACCACATTTTTCGGTTTGGTTCGATTCGGTTTGATCGGTTTCGCGGTTCGGAGCGGAACCACTTACACCCCGATGGCATCTACTCATGCTCCCTCATTAGGGTTGAGTTATCATTGGTTTGCTGTACTTATTCGGATGATGTAAATACATGACACTGTGTGTGTGATACACCAAACATAAAAACCAATCAATTTGGTTAGGTTTACTAAGGTGGTGTTTGGAACACCTAGCTTTCAGCAGAAATTCTCTACCAAATATAATCAAGATAGAGAAGCTGCTTAAGCTCCTATGATCCAACTTTCAAGTTTCAACCGCAGCTTACAACTTATCTAATATATTGGACTATTTTATCATTTAAATATTTCTTTAATTCTCAAAAAATCATTAATTTTAAAATTAATATTTTTCTTAGTTACAAATTTAATTATAATTATATTTAATATATTAGTTAGTAATTTGGTAAAAAATATTTTATATTTATTATTTATAAATTCTTCAAGTTTAATGAAATAATTATTATTAAAATTAAATATAATTAATATAGATTAGTTAAAATAGTAGGTTCTGAAAATATTTAATTTTAAATTAATATTTTTTCTATTTTCATTTAATGATAATTATTTCTTTGCTACGTAATTATTAAAATTATATAAAAATATTATTATTATGAATTTAAGCAATAAATAATATTTAAAATATAATAGTATGATATGTATATGTTAATGTGACATATTATAAATTTATATAATATAAAATTAATTTAATTTAATATTTATTTGTTTATTATAAATTATAAATATTTAACAAGTAAAATGAATATTTTATTTAAAAATTTAAAATAAGCTACGAAAATCAACAGTTTTCCAAACATTATTTTTCTCACTTTATCATGATTGACATGCACATCATAGACAATTGACATTCTGCTCTCTATTGTGAATTATGGCTTAAACAGACAATCTACTCATCATTGACACGTTCTTTTATCAAGCATGACACACACAATAGAGACAATTGACATTCTGCTTTCTACTGTGAATTATGGCTTAAACAGATACAGTTCATCATTGACACATTATTTTGGCATGATTGACACATACATAAAAGACAATTGACATTCTGCTATTTATTGTGAATTATGGTTTAAACAAACACTCTGTTCATCGTTGACACGTTCTTTTGTTATGATTAACACGCACAACAGAGACAATTGACATTTGCTCTCTATTGTGAATTATGACTTAAAACATATACTCTGTTCATCATTGATAAGCTCTTTTATCGTGAATGACACGTACATCATAAACAATTGACACTATAAAATTCTATTCCATCTGTTTCACTAATCAAGTCGCATTGCTTTTGGGCACGGGAATTTAAAAAGTGGGTGGAAAAGAAAATGTGTGGTGTAAAAGTATAAAGTGGTGGAGTCCATTTATTTAGAGTGATTGTGGTCCACTCATTTCTTTCCATTTTATGGAATGTGACTTGTTTAGTGAGACAGCCCGAAATAGAAAATGAGACTTGATTAGTGAAATCGATGGAGTACTACATTAAGAAATAAATCGCATTTTTTTTCAAAAAATAATTGATAGTTAATAAATGATATGACACTTTATTCAAATACAAATGACATTTTTGTTTGTTACTATTGACACTCTGAGATAAATAACAAATGACACATTTATTCATTACAAATGACACGTCTTCCCTTATCAAAAATATCGGGGAAAAATTAAAAAAAAATTGTTTAAAAAAAGCGACACTTTTGTTCATAAAGAGTGACACACCCGTCCTTACAATAAGGGAGAAAAACTGAAATTTTAAAAAAAATGAAAAAAAATGAAAAATAAAATAAAATGAATAATGACGTGGGTCAAACCGGATCAAATGCGGTTCAAACTGGATCCAAATTGATTAGTTGGATCATGTTGCACGCAAGTATTTGCGTTTTACATATTGATATACATAAAATAAATAATTAATTATGTAGAATTTTTTTTTTCTGTTTTTAAACCTAGTTTAATAAATAATAAAGCACAAAATCTCAAATAATATACTCCCTTTGTTCCGCTTAAATTGTCATGTTTTACTTTTTGGGTTGTCCTGATTGACTTCTTATTTCTTAAAATGAAAATTAATTATTACACAAACTCTCACTTTTTCTTCGTGAGACCTACCTCTTTACACATAATCACCTACTCATCTATACATAACCATCTACTCATTTTAATCTCCGTGCCGAAAAGAAACAAGATAAGTAAGACAGTGGGAGTATTAAAAAAAAAGGAAAATGATGCTAAACAAATTTAAAAAAGAGAATGTTACCTATGCGGCATAAAGAAAACTTGTTTGAGATTTTTTTTTTCAAAATACACTATTTTGGAAATTAGTTTTTTTTTAGTAGTCGTAGTTTGAAAATTTACTTGGAGTTGGATCGTGAGTTTTCTTCTCCATTTTGTGAAGGATTAAGTGGTCCGATCCTTGTTTAGGAAAAATCTTAAACTTTCATCATTTTATAACTTAATTGGATTCAACTTCTAGCTTATATTTTATGTGACAGTTTATATTTTACTTAACCAACACAGTTGTATGAATATTTAAAAATTTATCAAATCATTCATATTGTGTCGACATCAATAATATACGTACGTTAATTAATGATAATGAAATACTAAAAGAATTTGAGAAATGAAAAAGAGTAGGTTGCAAATTAGAATACAAGCCTCTTCCGCCATTAAACACTCGGTGTTAACAAATAAATTACAGTACTGATTTATTAGGATAGAGAAGGACTAGTGTGCATCATGTTGAACATGCTACATGATCCAATTTTTAATTTTGACCCGGTTTGACCGGATTTGACCCGGTTTTTTACTCTATTAAAAATAATAAAAAAAAAATCTTCCATCTCTCTCCCGTCTCCTTCCCTCCCCACTACCCCCTTTCTCTATCTCATCTCTTTCTCTTTCTCTCTGCATCTCACCTCTCTCTCTCTCTCTACTCCCCTCTCTCTCTCTTTCTCCACTCCCCCCTCTCTCTCTCTCAACAGTTCTCCATGTCTCCGCCGCCGTCACTCCGCCTCCGATCTCTCCGCCTCCGCCTCCACCTCCGCCTCGCTCTCTCCGATGAGGACTCGCCGGAAACCGACCTCGTCGAAAAATAAGTTTGAAAAATAAAAGAATGAATACATTATTATGTTTGTAATCTGTTGAAACTCCTCCTACACTTTCTCCTCTAAATTTTTATTTGTTGGCTAGGGTTTTCAACAAGGATTCTCCGAAAATCAAATCTTCAACTGATCTACTTCAGGTACTCACGCATTCGGATATGCTTTGCTTTTTTACTTCTGTATCTATTTGTTTGCACATTCTACATAAACAATCCAAGATTCTCGAGCACCTCAATTTCTCTGAATTCTTGTTCTTCGTCCCCTGTATGCGCGAGTGAGGTAACCGGAGAATAAGTCAGATGTGTTTTCTTTTTAAGGAGAAATCTGTTTGTTTGCCAAGTGCCCTAATTCCCCACTTTTGCTTGCATTTGCCAAGTGGTCAGCTGTTTTTATGCTGATTCATATACCATCTTATGTTTCTCAGGGGAGAATGAAGCATTTTTTTCTTAGATTGGTTTGGTTTGAGTGATGCATGATCTAGTTTCTTACAATTTTATGATAACTGAAAGTTTGGAGTTTGATTAATTTACGTTTTTATTTTTCGAAGAGTTGTTGGGGGGAAAGATGAGGTCTTCATGGGCATATATTGTTGATAATGTAGCTAGTGGATCTTCCGAAAAGGCTTAGGCTTAGGATCTTCCGCAATGTATTCCGACAACATGACTTGTTTTTTGTTCGATTTTTTTTCTTTTGGTTTTGGTGTCAGTTGAGAATTCTTTTGATGAATTGAAACATGATTTACTTTTGGTTTGATTATTGAACAATTTTGGTGCTCCGTATGGTTTTCTGAATGTTAATTTGTGTGCATTTTCGTCTAGAAATGTATCTTTGCTCATTCGCTTCTGAGTTTGTTAAGATTTTTAAGAATGGACATATTCTTTTATCATGATTGACACACACAGTAGAGACAATTAACATTCTGTTCTCTACTGTGAATTATGGCTTAAAAAGACACTCTGGTCATCATTGACACGTTTTTTTGTCATGATTGACACGAATAGCACATACAATTGACACTATGCTCTCTACTGTAAATTACGGCTTAAACAGACACTCTGTTCATCATTGACACATTCTTTTATCATGATTGACACGCACAGTAGAGACAATTGACAATCTGCTCTCTAATGTGAATTATAGCTTAAACGAACACTGCTTATCATTGGCACGTTCTTTTGTCATAATTGACACGCACAACAGAGACAATTGACACACTGCTCTCTACTGTGAATTATGGCTTAAACAGACACTTTGCTCATCATTGACACGTTATTTTGTCATGATTGACACAAACAACATAGACAATTGATACTTTTTTCATAAACAAATGACACTTTTTTTCAAAACAAATCGCATTTTTTTCAAAAATAATTGATAGTCAATAAATGATACTTTATTCAAATACAAATGATATTTTTGTTTGTTATGATTGACACTTTGGATAAAAAAACAAATGACACATTTATTCATTACAAATGACACGCCTTACTTATCAAAAAAATTGAAAAAAAATAATCAAAATTGTTTTTTACGATTGACACTTTTGTTTGTTAAAATTGATACTTTCGTATGCAAAGAGTGACACGCCCTTCCTTAAAATAAATGGGAAAAAACGTTAAAAAAAACGAAAAAAAGGAAAAAAAAAATTAAATTAAAAAAAATATTTGTTGCGATTGACACTTTTGTTTGTTACGATTGACACTTCCGTATGCAAAGAGTGGCACGCCCGTTCTTAAAATAAAGAGGAAAAAAAACGTAAAAATTTAAAAAAATTTAAAAAATTAAATAAAAAAATAAAAACATGATTAATGATGTCATGCTGACATCAGCGGCTCAACACGGGTCAAAGCGAGTCAACGAGTCAAAGCGGGTCAAAATTGGGTAATTGGATCATGTTGCATGTGCAACATGGTGCACACAAGTTTTTGCCATTAGGATAATATATTGTGTTCGAGTTTCTATCAATGTTTGATATGCATGATCTATTAGGATAATATATTGTTTGAGGTGTTTGTTTTATAAATAATATTATGTGTTCGAGTTTCTATCAATGCTTGATATGCATGAACCAATAAGAATTTAATCTGTGTTTACTTCATATCAATTTTCTTTCCTTAAAAAAGATTAAGATTGACAGGTCCAATATATATAGATATATATATATATATATAGGCTAAGGTTCAAATGTAAACATCTTATTTATGTGTGAACGTGTGAACAAATCTATACCTTTCATATTTTGAACGGATGGTCTGATTTAACTTTTTTACTTAAATTGACGAACTGCACTTAAAGTTTATTCATATTGCACTTAAAGGTTAATTAAGTAATTTGCTTGTAAATATCTATGTTCATAATCTAAATTATTGTATTGATAACCGCTCTTCATTCACAATAATATTATTTCAATAAGTGTATCTTCATTCACGCTTAAATTTCTCAACAATTTTAAAAACCGCTTCTATCTTTAAATTTATCTTCTTTAAATTTCTCTCCTTTATTTCCTAAGATATTTCATTAATCTTCATATTAAATGATGGTTTGTTCATCAGGTAAACTTGCAATCCGAATTAAGATTACATATATCACATTTTAAAATAAAGTGCAGTTTAATTATGAATAAAGTGCAATTCAATTGTAAAAAAAGTATAGTTTAATTATGATTAAAGTGAATTTTGATTGTGAATAAAGTGCAGTTTAATTGTGAATAAAGTGCGGTTTAATTATGAATAAAGTGCATTTCGATTGTGATGAAAGTGCAGTTCGAATGTGCTAAAAGTGCAGTTCGATACTGAATAAAGTGCAGTTTAATTCTAAATAAAGTGCATTTTGGATGTGAATACAGTGCAATTCGATTGTTTACGAAGTGCAATTTAATTTCAATTTTTTTGCATTTATTTGTGAATGGAATGCAGTTCGATACTGGATAACGTATAGTTTAATTCTGAATAAAGTGCATTTTGGATGTGAATATAGTGCAATTCAATTGTTTACAAAGTGCAGTTTAATTACGATTTTTTTTTGCATTTATTTGTGAATGAAATGCAGTTCGATTGTGAATAAATTGCAGGATAATTATGAACAAAGTGCATTTCAATGAAAATTAAATTGTTGTACACATAAACATACGATAGATTTCATTAGTGGAGATAAAGGGATAGATTTGATCGGTTGTGATTTTTTTGGGTAGATTAGTGGAAGTAGGCGGTTGCAAAAATCTTATCTATTATAAAAAAAAGTCAAATTTACCTTTAAGTGAGATTGATTATTCTTTAAAGTGCATTTCGTTATTCTATAATACTAATCAAATCTAAACCGTTTATTACTTAAAATTAAAGATTATGATTTGTTCTTATGTTCACACTATAAGAGGGTGTTCTTACGTGAACCAAACCCCACCCCCACATATATATATATATATATAATAATAATAATAATATGAACCATATTGCTGTTGCTCTTGACTCTCGAGTATTCTAAAAAAGATATAGTAATTATTTTTTCAAAATAAATCATTTTATGATCCACAGTAACCGGGCCCTCTTTTCCAATAAAGATATGCCGCGTGTACCTATCAACGTAGATTCGGATAAGGTACGGTCGGCCGCTTCGTATCGTACGTATAGTGATCCCCTTTGCCTTCAGACGAATCAGACCCTCAATACGCGCCCACTGGCGCGCCTCACGTGTGATGCCCAAAAGGTTGGAGGTGACCCTTCACAATTCACATTTTCCTCAGCTTCTATGATCAACGGTCCAGATTTCATCAAACAAATGGTGTTGGTCCCTACTAAATTATGAGGCATTATAAGAGTCTTGATAAAAACATCATAGTTTGTAATCTTGTTTTATTTTCCAAAATTTTGGTTTAAATAATTTTCTTTATATTTTATATATCCTATATATCTAGATTCATGGAATTGTCACAGAAAATAAAATTGGATAAAATATTAACTACAATGTAACAAATTATCAAAAATGCAACATACTCGAATATGAAAAACACAATATGTTACACCCATTTTTATAATTTGAATACAGTTATTTTTTAAAGCGATACACGAAATTGAATTCAAATCCTATTTGGAATGATTAATGAAATTTCATTAATCATTCCAAATATGGCAAGAATTTCTTTTTGAAAGAGCAAAGAAAGATTGACATTAACTCGCAAAAAAGGCATAGCCCCCCATTTAGTTAATGTTATCCTGTAAATATCTGATGTTTTTATCATGGCAACAAAAGTATATGACCATGATATATGTGTGGTGACACTTAAACAAGAAACTCCCCGGGGCCCATCCAACAATATTATATGCAAATATTCTGCAAGTGGATTTTTAAGAAAATAATAAAAAATGGTGGGAAAGTAGATAAGGAATCAGTGTACAGGTGTACTTGTCGGCAGCTTCTTCTCCTTTCGTACCGGAAACTTTTATGCTAGGGGTGGGAGCAGTGCACCTCCCATCCCCAAATTTTAACATGTGTAAAGTGGAAAAAAAATTTAAGGTGGGAGAGAGTTGATTTGCTTGTGTCTTTACACTTGTCAAAATTCGGGGTAGGAGGTGCACTACTCTCACCCCTACCTCCTACCCCCAGATTTAAACATGTGTAAAGTGAGAAAAAAATTTAAGATGGGAGAGAGTTGATTTGCTTGTGTCTTTACACTTGTCAAAATCTGGGGTGGGAGGTGCACTACTCTCACCCCTAGCATAAAAGAAACCTTTCGTACCTAAGACCTTAATCTTCTCTGTTTAACCTACTGTTTCTCACTTATACCCCAAACTATCCCTCCTTTCCTCTCTTTTCTACTTGCATTAATCACACGTGGCCTCTTGATTTGGGCCTTGCATTTAATTTCTTATTGGGCTTGCTACGTTCTTCTGATTTTTGTGTTATGAATTTTCGACTTACGTATCGGATTTATAAAAAACATCCTGCACTTCGAAAATCTCAACATACACTAATAAAATATCCAACACGTTTAGGGTACGGACTGAATTACCAATAGTCTTTGCAGGAGCAAGAGCCATGGCGGAAGTGATGGAATCTGTTGGTGTCTCTCAAGACGATTTGTCTGTTGACCAGCTTCGAAACAAACTTAAACGCCGCATGGCAGTCGCCACAAACCCTAATGTTCTTCTTTATCGTTATAGGGGTTCCATTTGGAGTGTTGAGGAGTGCAAACGCCAGAGCAAGCTTCTCACTGTGGTACTGCAATCTCTCTTCTCTCTCTCGCTCGTCCACGTACCAAAGCACATGCCTCGTATCCGGAACGTATCCGATTTCCTTAATTTCATCTCTCAGATTATCCCACATCCAACGAATCTCCTCCCTTTGAGGATGTCTATCGTCGTTCGCCACGAACAAATGCACGTGATTCCCAATCTCCACCCAGCTACAAGCCGGCTCCTTCTTCATACCATTTTCAGACATCATCTTTCTCACTCTTGCAGCATCGTTCAGTCTACCAGCAGAGGCGTAGATATTCGAGAGCAGCATGTGGGGACCGGAATCGTGTGGGTCCAGTTCAAAAACACGCTCAGCAGCATAAACACCGAACTCCATATTCCCATGCATTTTGCAAGCTCCAAGCAAGGCTTTCCAAATAGCTGCTGTAGGTTGGATAGGCATTGTTCTTATAAACCTCTCCGCACGCTCAAGCTGCCCAGCGCGAGCAAGAAGATCAACAACGGCTACGTAATGTGTAATGTCTGGTTCTAACTTGTATTTCTTCATTAGGTCGAAATAATACATTCCTTTATTCAGAAGCCCACAATGGCTGCAAGCATTGAGCACGCATAGGAAAGTGATCTCATTCGGCTGGAATCCTAAACCACGCATTTCTTCAAAGAGATCAACGGTTTCTTGACCAAGTCCATGCTGTGCATAAGCAGTGAGCATTGAGTTCCAAGAAACAACATCCTTCTTCACCAAATGGTCGAAAACCTTCTTAGCGTCGTCACTGCTGCCCGCCTTACCATACATATCAAGAAGCGTATGGCCAACGAAAGCAATGAGCTCCACTCCCAGCTTGATCATATCAGCATGAACCCACTTTCCCTGCTCCGAAGCTCCATTACTCGCACAGGCTGCGAAAATGCTTGAATATGTGAAGTGAGTTGGTCCGAAACCTCCCCTTTTCATCTCCGCGAATAGCTTCATAGAATTGTGCCCCTCTTCCGCCCTTGCATATGCTGCAATCAGAGCATTCCAAGAAACTTCATTCTTAATCTTCAGACCATCAAAAATAAACTTAGCTTCCGTCATTTTGTTACACCTTGCGTACATATCCACCAATGCACTCCCAACATATAAATTATCCTCGTACCCACTTTTCATACAAATGCCGTGAATACCCCTACCCATTGCTTCACTCTGTTTTCCACCGGCTGACTTCAGAGCACTGCCAAAAGTGAACTCATTAGGCCGTAAGCCAATCTTCAACATCTCTACATACAACATCAACGCCTCGTAGAACTCATTACTCTGTGAATACCCAGTGACCAGCATAGTATAAGAAACCATATCCCTTTCAGGCATTTCATCAAACACCTTACGTGCCATATCCAAATCACCGCATTTCGCGTACATATTAATAACAGTGCTCTGCAAAACAATGTAGTTCCTAAACCTCGAGGATTGGAAATGGGCGTGAGCCATTTTCCCCTCTCTCAGCTTACGCTGATCAGTGCACTTCTTGAATAGGTCGACATACAATCTTGCGTCGGGTTTGACTGCGCGGCGATCAAAGAGGTCGAGAATAAGGAGATTGCCATTTGGGACCTTTCGGAGAAGGTCCTTATCATCAATTACATCGTAAAACTGGTCGGAATCTCTGGTTTCTTCCACTTCCGAGCATTGAACTGGGCTTACTGCGGAGTGGAAACTGCGGGAGGATAAAGATCCGAGTGATTTGAGTCGTCGGAAATATGATGCTGTGGAACGGTGGAAGATTGGGATTTGTGCGTCTCCTTTCATGTGATCAGCGCTGCTTCATGCAATTTTATTACTGACAATGATCAAACACCTAAAGCAGATCCACAGACTTTTATATAATCATAGGTTATTTTACTATTCAAAGTGATTCAAAACATTTAGACACGAGAACTAAAAAAATATACTACTCCCTCCGTCCCAATGATATTGTCTTGTATACCATATCGGGACGTCCCACTCATACTGTCATATTTCCATTTTGGGAAATAATAAGGGAAACAAATTGTACTTATGCATATAAACTAATTACACCATTAAGTACTAATTAAAACTAGTTTATCGTCCTCTTTTATTCTCCTGTCATTATCGCTCTCTACTCCCAAATAGAACTCCGCCTCGCTCCATCCTTGCGCTATGATGAAAAAAAATATTGTTGCCCTCCGCCTCCCCTTCGATGATGGTAGCCCAGGTCTCGAATCGACCTTCTCCGAAAGTTTGGTTGTCACCGATGATGTTTCTCACTCTGAGACGATGGACGAAGAGTGTGAAAGGGTGGAAGAAACTTATCTTGGTGACCAGTCTTGTGTCGCCGATGGCCTTTCTGAAACCACCTATTCCTCTGAAACGCTGGACGACGGGTCTGAGAGGGTGGAAGAAACTCGTCCGACCGATGGGTCTCTTGTGGGCGATCGGGATGAGAGTGGCGGTGAAATGGCAGAGCGATTACGTCTGAGCTCTTTGGCGTCCCAACAAATCGAGCTTGGTCGAGATTTGGAAAGGATGACTGAGAAGGAGTTCATGGAGAACTTGATGCGGATTTGGTGCCCTGCCTACTTTAATTTGGTGAGATCTTCTCCGAATGAACTTGTATAATTTATTGAATGTTTGCGGATTTGGTGCCCTGCCGTCTGATTTATGCCATTAATGTGTATGAGTGGTTGAGATAGGGTTTGAGATGATGAAATTATGCTCATATTGGTGCCATTCATATAGGTCTTGATGGTTGGGATAAGTTGCTCCTTGTTTGTTGCATACTAGGTGTTTGCTCTGACTAGAAGGAACTGATAAAAATACTTATGCAGAACATTGAACTTTGATTATACTTATGCAGAAATAGGCTTCATCTACAAAAATACATTGTCTTATCTACAAAATACATTGTCTTATCTATATAACAAAATATAATAGCCTCCATCAAACATAAAACCCTTATTTTAAATGACTGTCCAGTCTTCCACTAGTAACCCTAATCTGTTCTGAAGTTGATCTAGTTCGAGTGATGTGTCATTTTCAAGCATGTATTGAATGCACTCTCTAACCAAATTTGGACTGACTTCCAAGTCTGTAGGAAGTGCATCTTCTCTGATCAGGGCATCCTTTTTCAGATGTGAAATTTTATAACTATTTTGCCCCTTAACTCGCATTATCTCCTTCATGCATGAATGTAGGCTCAGGAATACCTTATTAAGAGTCATATGAGATAACTCTTCATATGAAGAGATTACTGCATTAACTAGTTGCTCCACATTTAGACATCTAGAGGTCACTTGGATACTTTGAATTGCCCTAAACCATCCCAAGTTGTTTATATTTGTGTCTGGGGAATTTGGGGGTTGATTGACCAATCTAATGTCAAAGCCGTCTGAACTAGCAGCCCTCCTAAAATCCACATCACTGTCTGTAATATATGGCCTTGCATTGTCTTGTTGAATAAAGATGAGCTTGCTCTCAGTGGAGGGCCATTTGGCCTTGATGGTTGGGATAATCTGTCCAAAATTACATGTTATGTTGAGCATACAAACTGATGAGATGACTGAGCATACAAACTAATGAGATGACTGAGATGTGTATGTACTAAATGACAATATAATTGCATGTTGTTATGTTGAGCATACAAACTGAGATGTGTTTGAGCGCATACTTACTGAGATGTGTTTGAGCATACAAACTGATAAATGACTGAGATGTGTTTGGGCATATAAACTGATAAAATTACATATGGTTACACACTTAATGCAGAATAGAAACTGGTCTTGCAGAATAGAAACTGGTGAAGCTAAATGACTTACACACTTAATGCAGAATATAGTTCAATTGCATATAAAGGCCTATTGCAGTTTGTACATAATGTGTGCCATCTCCATACCTGATTGATCAAGCATGCTTTCACCACTTCTTTTGTTATAGATTGAGTTGGTTTAGTTTCCAAAGTGCCTTTAGGTCTGTTTTTGCTTGCACGTATGGCTGGGATTTGTTCTGTGAATGGGAAAATACCTATTTTCCCATCAAACACAACATCGCCATTTGTATCGAAGATGGGCCTACATACCGCGCACATAAACATGACCTTTGTGATGAATCTTTTGCTTTTACATGTGTGATGAGGTTCTGCCTCGCCAGGAGTAAGGTAAAATCTTTGAGATGCACGGGTAATATAGAACCATTTCTCATCTATGTGGACGGTATTGTGCATACTCTTAAACTTTAATATGTTTAGGACTCGATCGAACTCTAGAGCCTCTATAGAAAACCTAAGTCTAAGAAGTTTGTTAGGAGCAGTTAAATTAGGACGAATGTCACTAGTATGAGCTTTGATCAAACCTCGATGAACCCACCTTCCAACTGTGCTCTTGCTAACGTCAATACCATTTGCCAGTTGTCTTATTGTGCTCCTTTTATGCAATTCCAAGCTCTGAATCAGCTCCAAGTCAATGTGAATTCTGCTTCGCGATTGTCTATCAACTTTTGCACTTTTAAGCCGGAAAACTTTCCCCTCTTCTTGTTGCTTTTTGGATGCAGCCTAGAGACGACTGATTGTTCGTTTTGAGACGACATATAGCTCAGCGGCTTCTCTCTTCTTGCCTTTCGCCTGTTTTCCGTTAGTTGAGTTTCGTAGTAGAAACTGCACAATACCATTTCTCTCGTCTGTCTTCAAGTTCTTGTTTCTCATAACTCTCTTTGTCATTGTTTTTTTAGAAACTGGGATGTGTTGTAATGATTTTTTCAGTTTGAGAACCTCTTATAAATAGCCTAAGGAATGGTGAGAAATTTGAATTTGGTGTTGAGTTTCTAACTCACCTTGATTTGCTTTTCAGTTTTTGGATTTGGAGGGAACATTGAATTTTCAGAATTTTGATTGGTGACATCTTTCCAGAACATTGAACTTTGATTATACATTGCCGAATTCTGCTTTTTGATTGGTGACATCTTCACCCGAATTCTGAGAATTTTGAATGTAGTGAATTCTGATAAAAGTACTAATGCAGAAACAAAATTCGGTCAAGATAAATTAGTTCATCTAAAATAAATTAATTAATTAATTTTCTCCAAAATAAATCCAATAAATTACTTTAATGGAAATGGTGGAAGAAGCAAATTGATTAGGTGAAGATTTTATATTTAAAAAAGGGAATCAAATGTGGGCCACACTAATTAACAACACAATACCCACTTTCTTAATTTCCGTGCCGGATTCCTATAGGACGAAATGAATGGGACAGAGGGAGTATATGTTTTATATTCATTTAATTATATTTGAATATTATTTGAATATTTAATTATTTTTAATGACCCCGTCCAGGTAAGTTAATTATTTTTAGTGAGATAATTTAAAAGTAATAGTACAAGTCAGTGGGAAGGAAAAATTGTACTCCTTCCGTCCCGCCCGACTTATCTTGTACTCCCTCCGTCCCACTTTTGTTGTCCACATTGCTTTTTACGCGGTTTTTAAGGAGAGTTGTTAATTGTAGTATTGTGGTGGGTCCTCTACTTTAAACAAATTCTTAATTATCTCTCTCTATCTCTCTCTACTTTAAACAAATTATTAATTTTTTAATATGATTGCTTGCCTTATTTTTTTTAATATGACTGCAAGCCTTATTTTTTTATTTTTAATATTTCCATAATGATGTAGTTGATCTAATGAAATGATGTCTGTGTACATAATGAGAATTCAGATCATTCCTATCGATATTTGACAAAATATCAGGCGGCAACAAAACAAATGTAATGACAAAAGAAATGTTTGAATTAGTACATATCATCCCCTCCATTTCTGGCGGCAACAAAACAAAACCAATGTAGCCGAATTCCCTCCATTTCTTTTCCTTAAGTACCTACTCTACCACCTCCATACTTCAAATTACCACAAATGCGAACAAAATGCCAAGAAGAAAAGAGCTTGCCACTCTTGAGAAGAATGGCATCATCCAATTCCTTCTTCCCGGCAGCAAAGACGGAAAGCAAAATACGGCATGTTCCAAGCGGCGGCCTAGAAGTTCGGGTGCTCACCACGGACCGTAGCTAGGGCGTGGGCTGCAGCAATGAAACAACAAAATGAAGGGCAAATAGTTAACCTGGTGTCAGCAAAAAAAGGCAAAAAAGGTAGGAAGAAAGTTCCTATCGATATCCCATTAATACAAAGTCTATCTGTGTTGAAGAGATCAACCATACGACGGTTAGCACAAGGTGTAACAGCGAGTAGGAGCACGGTCTTTCGATGGCTTAGAGATGGGTTAATCAGAGCACACACTAATAGCATAAAACCGACACTCACATTAGATCACAAGTTCTTAAGGCTAAGGTTTTCACTAGAAGCACTAGAGTTCGATAGAGTTCTACAGCGGATAAAATTCAAAAGCATGCATAACATAGTTCATATTGATGAGAAATGGTTTTATATGTCTAAGGCTTCAAATAGAATGTATCTAACCGCAGATGAGGTAGAACCATATAGATCTTGTCAAAACAAGAAGTTTATACAGAAAGTAATGTTCATGTGTGCGGTGACCCGGCCACTGTTTGGAGAAAACGGTGAAGTGTTATTCGATGGGAAGATAGGTATCTTCCCTTTCACACAAAAGATTGCTGCACAAAGAAAGAGCAAAAATAGAGCAGCAGGAACTTTGGAGACTAAACCAATTGAGTCCATAACCAAGGAGGTTACAAAGGAATGCATGATAACAAAGGTAATGTTCAATTATCTTTACAAGTTCAATAAGGAGGAAGGAAGCATGAACTGCCATCTCTGGGAGAATCTGTCCACAAGGCAGAATCTGCCCAGAATACAGAGCTTAAAATGCTCTTTGGTAGAATCTGTCAAGAAGGCAGAATCTGCCCAGAATACATTATGTAATTTTTATATAGATAGTAAATTGTTTCAGAGAACAATTTCTTATCTCTACATATAGATTGGCAGTCAAGACTGCTCTCTGCACACATTAGTGCAGGAAAAAGCCTTCTTAGAAAACTACAGTATATTATCCCAGAAAAAGGTAACCAAATAAGTATTCATCAATAAATTTCTTGCAATTACTTTTTTACATTTTAAAATAAGCTTGTTTATTGTACAGATTGTGCCTGCAATAAGGAGAAAATGGCCTCCTTTAGCAGATAAGTTGATTTTCATACAACAAGACAATGCTAAGCCATACATTAAAGATTGTGATGCTGAGTTCAGAGAAGCAGCAACCCAAGAGGGCTTTGACATTAGGATAGTGCACCAACCACCCAACTCGCCGGACACGGATGTCAACGACCTTGGGTGGTTTAGAGCAATACAGAGCATTCAGACAGAATCACAGTGCAATACAGTTGATCAATTAGTTGCAGCAGTTGAAAAATCATTTGAAGAACTCACACCTCAAACATTGAACAAGGTTTTTCTAAGCCTACAGGGGTGTATGGTAGAGATTATGAAGGTGAGGGGCCAAAATACCTACAAGCTACCTCACTACAAGAAGGATGCTCTTACTAGAAATGACAGACTTCCATTAGATTTGGAAGTGGATGTTACTTTGGTAACAGAATGCTTTACATATATGCAAGAGAACGAAATGATTGCAGAGACTACCTTGCTGCAAGAAAGGCTAGGTATTTGATTATAAGGTGAAATATCTAAGTTTTTTTGTAGTATTACTTTAAAGCCAAGTATGGTTAGTAATTTCTGTGCTAACACTTTTGTAAAACTTACTAGTTCTCTTTTTAATTGTAAATTGTAGCACAGTCACATAATATAGTTATCTTTTACTGTAAATTATTGCACAGTCACATAATATTGGCAGCCAGCCAACCATCAATAGATACAAAATTAAAACCATAGAAAATAACACAGAGGCATAAGTTGAGGGCCCTAATCAATTAAAATCATAGAAAATAACAAAGTCAACCATCAATAGATGCATCTGTAAAGAAGGCAAAATCAACATATCTCGTTCATCAAAGTATATCATCGATATGTTTCAAATTATGCAATTAGTGTGTGCATACTTCGTCATATTAGAACCCTATTAACTCATTCCGACCGAACGTGCCCTACTCGATGTTAACCATAGAAAATAACACAGAGGCATAAGTTGAGGGAAAGATCTCACAGATCGGGGCTAGAAAACTCAGCCCCTTGGGTGGCGACACCGACTTCTGCGCTCAGATCTGGTTGTCGGGAGACAAGGTAGCCGCAATTGGGACACATCCGGCAAATCTCCGGCGGTGGAGTTTTTGTAAAGTCAGATCTAGGGAGTACGGCTGACTTCAGTTCAGATCTCATCACAGCGCGCCTGGCGTCGCCTCCTCTAGAAGACTCCGGCGGATTTGTCGGGAGAAACGTCGACTCAAGACCTCTACGGACGGAGGACTTCAAGTCTGACGAAGGACGGGAGCCTAATTCACCGTAAGTCCGGTCGCGACATTTCTTCACCGTTATCCAGCCGTCGTCAACAACAGGGGGCTTATGGTAGAAATCCTCCGCTGTGAGACCAACCCAAGGCTCCGATTTCATAGCCCCGTTTGAAGGATCTTGAAGATTCGAAGAAGATGAACAACTAGGGTTCAAAGGGGGGAGAGAGTTTGTAAGAGAGAGAGAGAGAGTTTAAGTAACAAAAGTGACTTTGTAAGAGAGAGAGAGAGATCGTTTAGGGTTTTTTAGGTAGGAAGAAATTAATGTAAGTTATTGTAAGTGACTTTGTAATTAGATTAGGGGTGTAATTAATTAGAATAAGTGTGTTTTTAATTTAAATAAGTGTGTTTTAAATTTAAATAATTTATTGTATTTTTGCCATTTTCGGAAAGTGGACAACATCTTTGGGACGGCCCGAAATGGAAAACTGGACAACATAAGTGGGACGGAGGGAGTATTCATTTTCAGGTCGTCTCACACGACTTGCTTTGTTTTCTAAAAAGGAAAATTATTATGACTTTCTACACAAAAACAAACACAACCACACACTTAGCAAAATATCCGTACCGAAACCAAACAAGACAAGTCGGCTAGGACGGAGGGAATATATTTTTTCACGATGAGGTAAATGCACTGCCGGTAAATCAATAATATTAAAAATAATTATCTTATGATCAAATGTTATAAATGCAAATATTACATAACACTTACACTTAAATAATTAGTGTGCATATCACATTACACTTACACTTAAATAATTAGTGTGCATTTCATATTTGGGAGGTATGGGATATGGAGTTGCGATTAGTATCCATCAAGTATGAGAAAAAAAAAAAAAAAAAAAAGCAACTACACTGTGCGCACACGCTAGTACGAGATGACCTCAGCATGTGACGTCCACGCTGATGCAACCATGAAGCCTCCAACCTTTTTATTATAAAGTTGATCCCGCACACTTGAAAGTCCAAACATTCCTTCCCACACCAATCACTTGAATCTTTAATTTCCAAATCCGCCCCAACATTGAAGAACATTTCAACACATTTTCTTTATGGACAAGGAAGGAAACAAAGCAACCAGAAATGGCAATTTCAGCAAACTCCCACCAACGAGGGGCAAGAATCAGATCAAAGGCAGAATCTTTGACGACTTTAAAGAAAATTGCAAGATGGGCTCCAAAAAGGGTGCTGACTGTGGAGCTGCTGCTGCTGCTCAAGAAATAGGAGTATATGGGAAGGCTAATGGTTCTTGAATCTTGTTACTGTATTTCAACTAATGTAGTTTGTCTCATGTTTGTATCGTTTGTGACTATGAGTATGTTGATAGATTTTCCTATGGATTTTGATTTTTAGGCTTAATTGTTGTAGTAATGTGAAAGGTATCTTGATGCAATAAATATTTTGTTGATGATATTTATTGCATTGGCATTCAATTCTTTAACAATTGTTCGAAAGAAGAATATTTCAAGATTATAGTTTTAACATAATTAAAAGATTTACCAGAAAAACACAAAATATATTCCTATGCCCAAACCAAGCGTTTTGTCTAACAAGAATAAGACAGGAAATTTAAGGAAAAAAAGAAAAGATCACGAAAGAAGAATATGAGGTTCCGATTCAAACATCCAGTGCCGCTGTCACTGCTCCGGCCGCCGCAGGCTGTTGAGGCGGCCGAGTTTCGTTTAACAGTTCCGTTGGTGTTCCTTTGACTAATCCGTAATTTGGAGTATTTTGGTAAAGGAATGATCTTTTGTGTTCGTGTTTGTTGCTCGCAGTTCATCGTTTGGGATTGCATTTGATATTGATGGGGTGATACTTCGCGAGGCGAATCCGATTGGAAATTCGCGGGGAGCGCTCAAAAGATTGTATAATGATTCCGGTAGTAATTTATCGTCCTCATTAGAAACTGCACACTTTCTTGAATTAGGGTTTTCGGGTTTTCGGTAAGGGTTAGGGCTTCGTTGATGTTGTCGAGACGGAACTTAAGTTGTGATTTACCTTTAGCTTCAAGAACGACATACTTAAGTTGTGATTTACCTTTAGCTTCAAGAACGACATATTTGAAGATTCCATTTTTGTTCCTCACAAATGGTTGGTATTCAGAGTTATTCAGTAGTTGTAGCTAGTATTATAAGAAAATGGCAAGAGAACCACATGGCATATTTTTCATGTTCAAGAACTTCATTCAAATTTGTGTACAAATTTTCACCATGTATAATTCTCTCTTTTGATACTCATGCTTATCTTATTTCGGTTATTTGAACCTCCATTTCTCTGTTTTGATGAAAAGGCATACTATTTGTTTGGGTAAATATGTTCCTTTCATACAGATCTCTGTTTCTTTGGCCCAACAAGGCAGTAAAAATGCACAGGATTTAATACATCATCATGTAATGCTAGGAGGTGGTATTCCAGAGTCCAGAAGAGCCCTTGAGTTGAGCGATATTCTTGGCGTGAAAATATTACCTTCTCAGGTGTAGTTATAATTTATAAACTTCCGCGAAGGTTGTCATGTACAAGCATCTGTTATTTTGATAAGTTATGACCATGCTTTGGATATAGGTAGTGCAGGGTCACTCGCCATTCAGGACTCTGCTGAAAAGGTATCCTAAATCCTCTTTATATTACTTTTATTCTAATTATGCTGAGTTTCCTTTTCAACTTTTCAGTCATACAATTTCTGGATCTATTTTCCTGCATGTTGAATTTCCTTTTTTGAGTTTCAATCTAAAAGGTTCATTTTGCAGCCCTTTATTGATTGTGATACATCATGAACTGATATTTTTGTTGTCTTCGTTTTTAGATTTGAAGATGAATTCATTGTCGCCACTGGAAAAGGGGAGCCTGCTGTTGTGATGTCGGAATATGGCTTTAAGTAAGTTCTAAGTAGCCAATGATCAGTTACTTTTAGGTTGAATTGAATTGTCCTTGTACTTTTGTTTGTTTCTAAGCCTGATCCTACCCTTCAGGAGAGTTGTCTCACTAGATGAGTATGCCTCGCACTTCAGTAACGTCGACCCTGTGGCTCAATACAAGAAATGGACAACTAAACAAATATCAAATTGCTCAAGAAACTCTGAAAATATAATCGATCATGATTATTCCCAAAAGGTCAAAGCTGTGTTTGTTGTAAGTGATCCTGTGGACTGGGGAAGGGATATGCAGGTAATTCCAATGTTAATGTATGTAAGAGATCCCGTAACTGCACGTCTATCCTGAAAGGATCATTGCTGAGATAAATAACCAACAATATTTAGGTTATTTGCGATATCTTGACATCCGGAAGCATTCCTGGAGAAAAGAATTGGCATCAACCACCTTTATATTTTGCTGCTGATGACCTACAGTACCAGGTTGGTTAACATGAAAACTGAAAAGAACAAGATTGATACTACATCTAGCAACTACAGTACCTTCCACAGTAAAAAAAATTGCTCCTCAACTGGGGAAGTTTCAGTCATAGCATGTGCCTTAAATTCTTAGTAGGTGATACTGGCACGTGGTTAGATGTTTGAAAGTGCTTATTTAGGTTGTAGAGTTATGCTCTAAATTGTTATTTGTGCATAAACAGTGATCTTTTAAACCTATTACTTTCTGAGGATGTGCCGGTTTGTTCTCATTTGTTACAGGCTGCGTTTCCCTCGGAACGTCTTGGCATGGGTGCCTTCAGGATAGCCCTCGAGAGCATCTTCAACAGGTACTTGATAAACAAAATGTTCTGCATTAATTTTACCAGTTTTTAGTGGAAGTGGTGCCATGCCTTGTTATTCTGGTTCATTCTGTTTTGGGAATTACAGAATCCATGACAAACTTTTAGAGTTCACTTGCTTTGGGAAGCCAAACCCACCCATTTGTGTTCAGAAACGCTGAAACTATATTAGGACATCTTCAACGAACCTCCTGTCCTGCTAATGTGGGAACAGGAAATGGCGATCCGTCTTTCAAAACTCTTTACATGATTGGTGACAATCCTTGGGTCGACATTAAAGGAGCTCAGCAGGTCTCTCTCTTTCTCTCTCACAACTATAATGTGCATCTCAAGGCAACTTTGTTCTTGTTCTTTTGACAGGCAGGGTATCCATGGTTTTCGATTTTGACGAGGACTGGTGTGTTTCGGCAAAGGGAGAATCACACGCAGTATCCAGCTGATTTGGTAAGGCTGCTACTACACTTTTCTCTGCATGGCTATCAGCTCAGGATAGCCACTGATTTCATCCTTCCATCTTGCAGGTTGTGGATGCTGTGGAAGATGCCGTGGAGTTCATACTAAAAAGGGAGGATGCTTTGTAGCCAAAATAACATTTTCTGTATGATTGCTTCACATTTTTCTTTCTTAAAATTTTGATTAATTCACTTGTGGGTTGATCATCATCATCCACCCTTGGTTAATGAAATTAACTTCATCAAAATAATGTTACCTTGCATTTAAAAGTGTTGCCTTTCTTTTATTTTCTTGTATCATTGCATATATTAACTTACATATATATTTCTATTTAATTTAAAAAATTTCTTTTCTGGTTAGGAGTCATTTACAATTAATTTGCTTCGTAGTTCCAAGAATTTAGGTGCAGTTTCGAACCTTATCTAATTTGTTTTTATTCCCTATTTTTTCTTCCTCAATGAGAATTGAATATTGGGCGATTTATATGATTAGATAAGAAGAAAAATATTTTACAATAAAATTTGAGCTAAAGATTATTAGGAAGAAAAGTCAATAGCAATCTTATACTATAGTAACTGCGAATTCTTATGCACAAATAAGAAAGAAGTATTAAGTACATTATAAATTTTTAATTACTTTTTTTGCTATAGCGTTTTTTTTTTTTAATGACGAGGGTAACACGCACTGGATAAATTCGTTCTTGTTGTTCTATGCCGTTTCTTATAATTACATAAGGACTTTTAGAGTCGGAGAGGTAATATTTCATCAACTTCTTAAGAAAAAAAAATATTTACTAATTAAATGATAGGAAAGAAAAAAAATATTTACAAATTAAATGAAAACAAGCGATGATACGGACGTCGTAGCTATTGTGAGATAAGGCTCTGCAGACTAACCCAAAACTGACCCGCACTTCTACTCCCTCTCTCAAATCTTACCAAACAATGGAAGCCACTCTCTTCACCCTCCCCTCTTCCCGCCCTCCGCTGCCGTCCCCGGCCACCTCCACCGCCCTCTCCCTCAAATCCCACTTCAGAAACCCCTTCCTCAACTCCACAAACCGCCATCCCAAACTCCACCCCCAAACCCCAACAGTCCCCAAAATCCACGCCGCCATCAGCCGCACCAAGAAAGAAGAAACCGTAGACAGAGTGAAGCAAGAGCTCGAAGACTGCCACCTCATCGCCGGCATCAGCTACAAGGGCCTCACCGTCCAACAATTCCGAGAACTCCGCACCCAGCTGCCGGATACCACCAAACTCTTAGTTGCCAAAAATACCCTCGTGTACAAAGCAATCGAGGGCACAAAATGGGAGGCGCTGAAGCCGTGCATGAAGGGCATGAACGCGTGGCTGTTCGTCCACAGCGAGGAAATCCCGGCGGCGCTGAAGCCGTACCGAACCTTCCAGAAGGAGAAGAAGTTGGAGGAGAACGATTTCACGGGGGCGGTGTTTGAAGGCAAGTTTTACGGGCCGACTGATTTCAAGACGCTGGAGAATTTGCCGACGAGAGCGGAGATTTATGCCCGCATTTTGGGGTCGATAAAGGGGCCGGCTTCGGCCGTGGTGGGGACGATTCAGGCGCCGGCGCGGGATTTGATCTTGGTGCTGCAAGCTCACTGCAAGAAGCTGGAAGAGGAGGGCGCTGCACAGTTAGGGTAAGGATATTTGATGGTAATGTAAGGTTTCGTTGCCTTGATTAAAGGGAAATGTAACTCATGATTGTCTTCTTGAATTTGCATTCCTTAATGTAGAATTGATATCTTCTTGAATTGTAGAGCTTCATTGGTTCTCTTGTTTTCTTCATTAACTAGCTTTATCAAATAAACTGTTTATGTAATGTTAAAAGACTAGTTGAATATTGTCTAACGTTTCTCAATTGCATTTTACAGTTAAGTCCTTGTGCGTAGTACCGTATTATGGGACTGGCCAGCTTGTATTTAGTTTTTGAGTTGTTTTTGGATAAGTTTGAGACATACTACTTACTGCCTCTCTAAATTATGTCATTGTTCCTTCATGTGCATAAGGAAACGGTTCATTGTCCTACCAATTCCATAGCTGAATGTGTGGGATTGTCATGCGGCATATATGATATGATACACCTGGTTTGAGTTGTTTACCATCTCTATTCACAGAGAGTTAGTATGCATTCATGGAGACCACAGAAACAGATCTTCATAACTTGTATGTGCTAGCATTACCTTATCGACACTTGTGTTGGATTGTTGCTAGACTGCTGGAATCTTTGAACTCGTTGAGTTTAATGTGCAGTGTTTATAGATAAATGAAAGTGCACATAACCCAATCAATGTTAACATATACTCCTATCCTATGTATTTTGTACAAAGAAGGTGAATGGAGGCAAAAATTTGAGCTCTAAAAATTTCATTTTAGTTAGGATATGTTGAGCAAACAAAAACCAATTTGAAACTTAAGTTGTTCTTGATTATTACTTAAAAGAATATGTGACGTATCTAAGATGAAGCTATTCAATCCAATTATATTTGTAACCGGATAATGAAAAAAATAGGCAAATTGGATTTTTTAGTCCCCAAATTATGTGTGTTTGGCCAATTTGGTCCCTTATTTATTTTTTTTAGTTAATTGGTCCCCAAACTATAGAATTTTGGATGAATTGGTCATTCTGTTAATTTTTTGGTAAGTCAACTGTTACTCAACGATTTTTAAAGGGTATTTTCGGTATAATATTATTGAGGACCAAAACGTCCAAATACTAAAAAATTGAGGACCAATTTGGCCAAATTTTTTTTTAATGATTTTTTTAAAATTTTACAAAAATCGAAAAATATTTTAGTCGTTTTGATTTTTTTAAGGATCAGCTACGCCAATTTTAAATAAATTGAAGACCAATCCCTATATTTTGGGATCATAATCGTCAAATTTTATAGCTTTGTTATCAAAATTTTCGAATATATTATTATGATAAAGAGAGATAAAAACGTAGAATATTTGATAATCAATGAATAAAACTATAGTAGATTTCCATTCAAAACATGTTTTCGGTCCAATATGATTTATTCATTAATTTTTCGTATATTTTATGTTTTAATCCCCTGTTTTCATAGTAATATTCGGAAAAAAATTGGTTACGGAGTAATATATTTTATGTTTTAATCCATCATTTTCATAGTAATATGATCCCCAAATATATTATAATTAACGGGAATGGTCCTCAACCTATTTAAAATTGACATAATTGCTCCTTTAAAAAAAAGCAAAATTATTAAAATAATTTTCGATTTTTGAAAAATTTAAAAAAATTAAAGAAAAAAAATTGGTCAAATTGGTCCTCAATCTTTCAATATTTGGACGTTTTGATCCTCAATAATATTATACCGAAATTACCCTTTAAAAATCGTTGACTAACAGTTGACTAACAAAAAAAATTAACAGAAGGACCAATTCGTCCAAAATTCTATAGTTTGGGGATCAATTAACTAAAATAAATAAATAAGTGACCAAATTGGCCAAACACGTATAGTTTGGGGACTAAAAAATCAAATTTGCCAAAAAAATAAGGTAAAAGGAGTTTACAGGTTCTTATTTTTTTTGGATCATAAACTAAATCAAGTCGAATCATAACTTGCTTAAACTTCATTCTCAACCATAAAGATTATATACCCACCACCAATAATTTGGTATAAAAAAGAATAAAAAGTAAAAGAAAAATGTAGCAGCACCAGCAGGGTTAGAATTGACGTAAACAAGCTTGCACCCGCATCTTCTCTCTCTCTTTTGGCGCTGGGTGCGGTTCGTGCATTACCTACTAAAGTCGTCGAAAAGCGACATAGGATAAAAGTTAATCAAACTAGATAGAAAAATACTAACACAATTTGCAAATCAAGAGGGGTCTTTTGCGACTTATACCAACAAATCAGCATTTGCAACTTAGTTCGAGAGCCAGCAGAATCAAAACCGAGAAAACCTTGAAGATAACGGGGGCCCTTTATTTATTGAGCTTAGAGAAGATTGGGGAAGAAAAATGGACGATTACACGAGAGAGATGATGGATTTGAAAACCCTAGTTACACGTACTCTCGAGAAAAAAGGCGTTCTTGCCAAGATCCGTGTGAGCATTGCCGCTCTTTGTTTGTTTCTGTGTTCTGATTCTTGTGGTTTCTGTTCCCCATTGTCGATTTCTTACTTTTGTACGTTGCCTGTGTGGGATTTAGGGATTTCAATTTTTGGGGATTTCGGTTGGTGAGAATTTTGGGCGATTGGGTATTTTGAGTGGAGTATCAAGGAAATTTAGCATTTTGTAGACTGGGGGTAGGGGTTCTGAAAGAACTCGGTTGATGGTTGTTTATCACGTAATATTTCAAGATGCTTGATTTCTTGTTTAAGTTATTAGATTCAGATTTGGTTTGAATTGTACAAAGGAACAAAATGCTATTTGCATGTCATTGTAGTATTTGCTGATGCCTAAGGGTGGCGTATTTTACTTAGTTGGATTTTTCTGACTTTGTTTCTTCGGCGGAGTTCATATTATATGAAATTTGTTTTTGTAATATGGTTTAGTAGTCATATTGCATTTTGAGAATTGGCAATTAGTTTTTTTCAAATAGTCTTTAGAGTCTTCAGATTTAAGGTAAAGTTTTAGCTTCAAATACAAGAAAGGTGGAGACCTGGAATTCTTAGGCCATCTATAAACTAGAATAATCTATATGATTGTTAATAGTAAACAATTATATTTCTTTTATGTTTATTAGTGCACCAATCAAGAACCTTTTTATCCCCTGTTTGGCTTCATACTATATGCTAAAAGTTCTACCTTCTCTGTGTATTAGGCTGAGCTGAGAGCTAGTGTATTTGAAGCGATAGAAGAAGAGGACAGAGTAATAGAGCAAGACGAAGGGTTGCCTCCTGCTCTTCTGGGTAGTTGCAATGAGCGTGCAAAGCAGCTCCACAACTCTCCTTCAGGTACTTAAATCTTTTTTTTTTTTTTTGTTTTGTCTATAAACAAAGTTCTCATGTAGATCTAGTTGGAGTCTACGACTATTCTGAGCTTCATGATATAATATTCTTGTGTTTTATCTTGTTATTGCAGGAAGACTTCTAACTTCTCTGATATGTGAATATCTGGATTGGGCTCAATTAAATCATACCTTGAAGGTTTACTTACCAGAGTGCAATTTGGTACATCTTCCACATGTTGTCACTACTAGTCTTGATCTGTTATACGGTTTATTCAAACATTATTGTTAACATCCTTTCTGTTTCAGCCAAAGGATTCATGGAAATCTGAACTAAAAGAATTTAGCAGCAAAAATGGATACGACCTTAACCGGAATGGAGACAGTGGACCTTTGCTCTTGGATGTTCTTGAAGGGTTCTTAAAGTATGAGGTATGATGAAATCTCCTTCCTAAAATTATTAATTGGCAAACTTGAAATTCTATTGATGGCTCTACCTAATACAAAAAAACGTTACATGGATTTCTTGGATAATTTATTTAACGCTTTGACCATTATGTTGGTTTTTCAGCATGATGAGTGTAAAGAAACTAGAAATTACAATGTCATCTCGAACATATGTCGATCCATAGCATATTATTTCATAATTTGTTTGTTGAGGAAGTATTAGCT
This sequence comes from Lavandula angustifolia, assembly GCA_028984105.1. NCBI lineage: Eukaryota > Viridiplantae > Streptophyta > Magnoliopsida > Lamiales > Lamiaceae > Lavandula > Lavandula angustifolia. The sequence goes on along the minus strand of CM054824.1, from coordinate 13,252,549 downwards.
TTCCATTACAACGTAAATTCGTATTGCAGAATTTATCCCAAGGAAGGAGCAGCAACTGGAGATCAACAACTCCAGATGCAGAGTCTCTATCAAACATTGAAGCTAGAAACATGAGGAGGCCTTCCTCGTCATCTGTAGCTGGTGGTATACCTCCATTAGGAAGGTAGGTTTGTTGTCAATAATCCTTTCCACCCCCCTTTTTCCCAACTCGATTCAACATCTAGTTTACCCGATGCTCATTTCAGGCCTCTTCCTGCTTCACAATCATCTGGTAAGTAGCATAAGTATCTGAAACTGTTTCTGCAACATCGTTTTAAAGTGCTATTACCTAATTTACCTAACTGCCTAACTTTCAGACCGTCGAAGTGGGTCATCTACATCTGGCTATAGGAAAGACGAATACAGTTGGAGATACGACAATGATGAACCTCCAGAAGATGTAGTCCGGGCTGCAGCTGCATTGGAGAATCTTCAGTTGGATCGTAAAGCTCGTAACTTAACCAGTTCTTGGAGGTTTGTTTCCAAGCTCTGACCTTGTCTTTCTTTACATCATGCTAAAGATCCTAAATTTATGAATCAATATTATGATCTGAAGATTGCAGTACTTATCTCTTATTATTAGATCCATATGGTATTTTTTTTATCTCTTGATTCGATTGCAGGCATGCCGGTGATGGAATCTCTGATGAAACCAGCTGATCAAAACAACATACAGACGCTCGATCTTTGTTGATCCAAGTGATTTTATGCAAGATCATTATGTGTTTTTGTGTTTGTAATCCACTTGCTACTACTAGTATGGTTGTTCTTATTTCAAAAAAATTCCCTTGTCATTTTTTCGTTGTTCAAAATGTTAGTTGCAGAATTATGGTTCTATAGAGTATTTGTTAAAGCTAATGTAAGGGGGCCTATTCTATACATACCTATCATGCAAATTTGGGATTTAGATTTTACTCCCTGATCTACTAGACTACTACTATATTATTTAGAGACTTATTTTACAAATTAACGTATCACTACTTTAATTTTAGGCAGCGATATTACATTACCACTAGGAGCATATTTTATATTTTGTTTATGAGAAAATATAAACTATAATTGGGGTTTAAAGTTTTTTCTTTTACCTCAAATTAGATTAAAACAATAATTGTAAAGTCACTCGAAATTATAATTTTAGAAGATTAATTAATAATTATCATTATGAATAAAAACAAAGATCTAAATCCCTCGACCCGATTTTAGATGAAGTTGATTACATCCAAATTATTGTGTTTGTTATAGTTCGTTAGTGCCGTGAGGCTGACTAGTCTTTCCTAATAATTTTTCGTGCTTAATGTATTTTTGGGTAATTTGCATCGGCTAAAATAAATAAATTTGGATTTATTTATACTATAAATTAAAAAAAAAAAAAAAAAGAAAAAGAGAAGAAACAGTTAGATTTGGTCAGAAGTTGAGAGGAGACCCAACCTACCCACGTGGTTCTCTGAATTGCTCGGCTGCTTCTTTTTCCTCGTGCCTCAATTCAGTCGTTTTCCTTCCCTTCCCTTCCCTTCCCTTCCTCAACCTTCTTTCCCCTCCCTAACTACAATCAATCGTCGTCTCCCTAAATTCGCACCTAAACGCTGCACGGTTTCTGTCGCATAACACTTGATCACCTTCATCTTTCTCTCTCATTTTCGTCTTCAATGGCGGTATTCAGCCGCCTTATAGGAAGAGGAGCCGCTTCAGTTCGAAGCTTCTGCACTAAATCCGACCGACACATAGCCTCATCGCATCTCTTCTCGGCCTTGCATATCGATAATTCAACGGGAAAGGGCAGAAATGTCCAGTGGGTGTTCCTGGGCTGCCCGGGAGTCGGCAAGGGCACTTATGCTACCCGCCTCTCCAAGCTCCTAGCCGTTCCCCACATCGCCACCGGAGATCTCGTCCGCCACGAGCTCTCTTCCCATGGCCCCCTATCCTCTCAGGTCTCTCTCTCTCTCTCTCTATTTAAAGAATTGATCGAATTGATAAGGTTTTATTAGCTCTTAATTATGTCTATTAGCTTGAAATTTATTCTGTTTCTCTCATGGATGGATGGATAATCTTGTTGATTAATATATTGAAATTAAATATTACTCCGTTGTCCGTACTGTATCCTTTTGAGCAAAGATTTATTCTTTATCCAAATATGCTATTAGAATTTGTAATTCATTACCTTGGTCAAATTGTAGTTGATAAAGTTGGGTGCTTTGATATGAAAGTTCTGTTTTTGGCCTTCCAATGGCCCATTTTATCATTTCATTTTAATAGTTTTAGGTTGAATGTTGGTTGTGGGATCCATCTTCAACGCATTAACATTTTAAAAGTTGGAACCATATTGTGATTCTCTTGCTTCCTTTTCTATTTTCTTTTTTCCCTATGCAGCTTGCGGAGATTGTTAACCAAGGAAAACTGATCTCAGATGAGATTATCATAGACCTTCTCTCTAAGCATCTTGAAGAAGCTCATGCTAAGGGTGAAACAGGATTTATGCTTGATGGCTTTCCTCGGACTGTCAGACAGGCGGTGAGCAGTAGCTTTTATTTAGTTTCCGTCAAGAAAAAAAAAATCGAACTCTGATGCATTTCATCGAGTTGGCTAGCTTGCTTTAGCATGAATTTTTGCTATCTAGTTTAAGCTTATCAAAGTACTGTAACATTTATGAAGGCGTTTCTTATGGCTCTAGCCATGTTTTGATCGCTTTAGTTTGGATAATTGTACTTGAGATAGTAGTTGTTTGTTCATTGAGCCTCCACTTTCAGAGTTATCCATACTTGTAGACTTGTAGTTATTTTTATCGTATCAAAATATCATCCTCGAGGCCCTTGGAATTTGGATTTCTTTCTCTTCTATAAAGATTGTGAGTTGCACTGTGATCCCCATGTTCTGCTGGCCATCTTTTGTCTGAGTTTCTTGCCATTAGTTGGATCAATACTTGTTTGTTTTCTTATCATCGTTGCCGCCCCTTTTCCATAGCTTTACACTCTTTTGCAGGAAATTCTGGAAGGAGTAACAGATATTGACTTGGTAATCAATCTAAAACTTCGAGAGGAAGCATTAATTGCAAAATGTCTTGGAAGAAGAATTTGCAGTGAGTGTAATGGGAACTATAATGTTGCCTGCATTGACATCAAGGAAGAAGATGGAAGTCCAAGAATGTACATGCCTCCCCTTCTCCCCCCTCCACAGTGTGAGTCTAAACTAATCACACGTTCTGATGATACCGAAGAAGTTGTTAAAGAACGCCTGCGAATATACAATGAAATGGTAATCTTTCTTGTTAATGGTTCCTATTCTCCAATTTTATTTTATTTTGCTAGTTTTTCTTTATTTCCAATTGTTAATGGTTCTGTCTGCGTTCTTTACAACTTTCTTATACATCTGAAAAATCTTTAGTGTTAGGATCATCATCAAATGAATTTTCTTTTTAGAAGACAAAATGGGAATTTTATAGTTATGGATATTCCAAACGTATAGTTTCTTTCACCTATTGCTGCTTGCCCTCTTGATACAGAGCCTACCCGTTGAGGAATTTTATCGTGTACGAGGAAAACTGTTGGAGTTTGATCTTCCCGGAGGTATCCCAGAATCCTGGGCGAAGTTGCTTCATGCTTTAAACCTAGATGATCATGAAGACAAAAGAACAGCTGCTGCTTGATTCTCACTATAGCCATGGCAGTTACCCTAGTGTAAGCAAGTGATTCTTTGCATGTGAGCTGTGCGTGCATATTACATACCGATCCAAACTTATTTACACATAGTAATAGATGCAGAAGTAGGCTATTCATTGCTTTCAAAAACATTGCGCAAGTCTAAAGGGTCAGTGCTCTCGCTGGTTGTTTCAATATTATAATTATGTAATGTTCTTTGTCATAGTCTTGTTTAGATGGGCTGCCTTATCTATGTTTCTGAACAATTATGTTATGCTAGCTCTCTTTTTTTTCGTTATGTATTGGTTGATGTGGTAGGTTCATAGCTCTAGCAGAAATAACTTGTTCTTTCTGAACATAACAAAAAAATATACAAAAAAAATGTATTGGACAAAATACTACTGTATATAAGAATGATGAGCCTGAACCAATTCAGTACGCTACAAATGAAACGCATAATCTACTCAATGTGCAGAATTACAACAAGAAACGTGACTAGTCTCAAATTGCAATGATTGAAACATATAGGGAAACCAAAGGGAAAACAAAGACTGCATTTTGAACACATTCAAGCTTAATGATGTTGTTTCAAGACCGGCCACAACCATCCATATGCTGGAGCTTGTCCAATGACGAAAAATATGAACTTCAATGTTAAAAACACTTCTTGAAGTTCGATGAATATGATGGCTTTGCAGATCTTCAGTTCTTACTCCCAGGGTAGAAATATTCGACACTACTTTCCTTAATCCTGAACTGGAAATTATGAATCCTGCTCCTTAATTTACCAGAATCAACCTGAAGATTTTTGTTTGAAACAGTCAACTACCAACAGAAAAAACAAACCAAAAAAAGTAATTACACTCCTGACATTGTGCAACTGAGAAAGTTCCTTCCAGATTATACAAGTCAAATCTCAGATATGCTTCCACTCGAAACATTTGCAAACTTGTTTTCCTCCTCATTTATTCCCAGACACAAAGGTTTCTTTATAACTAGAAGGGGATAAGTAATAGTTTTCATATTGGAGATGCTATAGTTGTGATAAGATAATAGGCAAGCATATAGATGACTGTCTTCAAGTTTATACCTGTCCATGAACGTCTGTCGCTAAACCAGTAGCTAAAGGTTCGACCTTTATTACTAAATCCGCTAAGTACTCCAATTGTAAAAGCAGGTTTGGTTGATCCACAGTTGAGTACACATCTTCGTGGTTAAGAGCAATAAGTGAACAACCCTGTTGAAGAGAAAACAGTAAGAACATCTTCACGAAAACAGAGAATTGCACATGAGAACTCACAAATTGAGCTGTCAAACTGTGGCAGTAACGCAGAAAATCAAGGACTAGGTTTGACGAGCCCTTAGCATCCACTTCCACAAGTGAGACATCGTCTATCACTATAGTAATATGCTGTCTGCCTTCATGTGATCGAAAAACTTCTACTGCTTTCTGAACTTGTCCATACAATGCAATAAGTATATCCTCGCTAGTCTTCCCTCGAATCATATCTAATAACATCATCAAATTAGCTTATACGAATTTTTTTTATCTAATCACTAGTTTAGACGCACATTACTATTGTAAATATAGCTCAGAAGCACATTCAGCATATATTGAAACACACATTCTCTCTATTCTCCACATTTGGAACTGGCAACTATATGTTGCACCAATTCAGTATACAGAAAATGCTAAAACAATGAGAACATGAAGATCTTAGCGTACGATCCTCACCTAGACGATCCAACGCAAGCATGTCAAAGAACATCAATCTCTTATTATCTCGTTGAACACTGAGATTGCAACCCTGTAAAAGTGAATAACCTCCTGCTTCAAAACTTCGGATTTGGTAATAGTCAAGCAACCAAAACCTATTTGTTCGGATTATAAAAACTAAACTAAAAGTACATTTTCACTAGATATGATAAGGAAAAGCAGAGGAGAAAGTTACCATTTTGCGGAGAACGCGATCGTAGTGAGAGAAGGGGTGGGCAAAGGAGAGGAAAACAGCGACATCGGAAGATTGAGGGTGGAAAGCTCTCTTGAGCAAGTGGTGCACCACGAACGCTCCACTGGTCTCCACACAGTCCTCAACCAGAATCATCCTTCCGCCGCCGCCGCCTGCTTTTCCACCGAGGGACTCGTCGAGAAGGTTGGACTGCCAGGCATTCGCCATTACCTATCGAATTGAACGCCAATTTGCCTCTGGTTTTTGCTAGCTAGTTAGTTCAGCTGTAAAATTTTACGTTTGTGATCTCAAATTAGGGTTTTTGAATGAAGTTGGGGGATTTGACTATGCAGTGAAGGCACTTTTCTAGTTTAGATTAAAAATCGCCTTAAAACCCAAAATTAAAAAAATAAGAAAAAAAAATCGCGTGCCAAATCTTTTGACCAATTTCAAGTACTCCCTCCGTCCCATATCAATCCGAATCTTCTACCATTTACCGTTTACGGTGGGCCATTCGATGGCGCTCATCACCATGGCGCTACGCCGCGTGGCTGCGCGTCGTTGGTGGCCAGTGTCAAATAAAATATTATTTATTTACTGATAACATGGCCCACCAATGCACGCGTGGCAGCGCGTGATTGGTGGGCCACTGAGTGGTCCACCGCAAATGGGTCAGATGATCTTTTGCCGTCCCATATGAAACGTCTGGTTTCTTTTCGGCAAGATAATTTATGCGGTTGACTTTTGTGTGTTAGGAGAGAGAGTGGTGTGAATGGAGCCCACAAAAAGTAACTTTTTGTGAGAGAGATTTATTTCCTTTTTAGGAAACAGGACATTTGTATGGGACAGCCCGAAATAGAATACAAGATGTTTCATGTGGGACGGAGGGAGTACTTATCTTCTTTATATTATTATTAAGCAAATTGAATCTTTTAGTCCCCAAATTATGGTCTTTTGGTTAATTTGGTTCCCTATTTTTTTTTTAGTTATTTGGTCCACAAACTATAGAATTTTGGTCAATTTGATCATTCCGTTAAATTTTCGGTTAGTAAACAGTTAGTCAATTTTTTTAAGAAAAATTAAAATAAAATAAAAAGGGCATTTTCGGGATAATTTTAACGAGGACCAAAACATCCAACTTATCGAACATTGAGGATCAATTTGGCCAAAATCTTTTGTTACTTAAAAATTTTAATTTTGCCAAAAATCAAAGGATTTTTTAGTAATTTTATTTTTTAAGAGTCAAATACAACAATTATAATATTTTTCTCCAACTAATAGTTAATTATAAAAATTAAAATTAAAATATTATATTAATAAAAATCATAGGATACTTTTTCTCCAAATACAACAATTATAATATTTTGTTTTTCATGATTAACTATTTGTTTTTCCTACATAATAAATTTTAAAATATTTTCATTACTATAATATTTTTTTTAGTAATAAGTCTTTGTTATACTAAAATTGTGAATATGTTTTATAAACAGTTTCTAGCTATTTATGAATAAATTTGCTTAAAGTTTATTTTAACAAAAGTTGTTAGTGTTTTCCAATATATATATATTGGCAAAACTAACAACTTTTGTCAAAATAAACTTTAAGCAAATTTATGTATAAGTAGCTAGAAATTTCTTATAAAACTTATTCCAGACAATTTTAGTATAACAAAGACTTATTACTTAAAAAAATATTATAGTAATGAAAGTATTTTAAAATTCGTTATGTAGGAAAAATTAATAGTTAATCATGAAAAACAAAATTAAAATACTTATTTGTATTTGGAGAAAAAATATCCTATGATTTTCATTAATATAATATTTTTATCTTAATTTTCATGATGAACTATTAGTTGGAGAAAAAGTATTATAATTGTTGTATTTGACTCTTAAAAAATAAAATTACTAAAATACCCTTTGGTTTTTGACAAATTAAAATTTTTTAAGTAACAAAATATTTTGGCCAAATTGATCCTCAATGTTAGATAAGTTGGATGTTTTGGTCCTCGTTAAAATTATCCCGAAAATACCTTTTTTATTTTATTTTATTTTTCTTAAAAAAATTTGACTAACGGTTGACTAACCGAAAATTTAACAAGGGACCAAATTGGCCAAAATTCCATAGTTTGGAGACCAAATAACTAAAAAAAAAAATAAAAGACCAAATTGATCAAAAAACCATAATTTGGGGACTAAAAAATCCAATTTACCTTATTATTATTAGACATACAAATGCCGATGACACATGCTTTACTCATTTTTTATTCTGAAGTTTTGAAAACACCTCTTGAATTTGTGGATTCTCCATTTTTGTCATCAACAGTATTCATTTGTATTTTTTATGTAAGGGCATTCTAGTTATTACGACGTCCAATTTGTCCATTTAATACAGAGAAAGAGTAACATTTGTAAATATTCCCTTATTACCAGCCAGCCACTATCATCGTCCTCCCTCTCCACACTTGTTCTCCCACCGCCACCTCCGTCCCTTACTAACCGCTAGGGATCTAAATCCATTTCAAATTCTCTCTCCTTCTACAACTATCTTCTTTCCGAGAAATCCATACGAGCCTTAATCCTTTTACCTTGTTGTTCTCAGCAGACTAAGAGAGATATAGAGTTTTTAATTTGATTTAAAAACTCACAAGGTTTCTTTCCCAATTCATTCCTCAAATTTGTGGCTTCAAGGTACCTTTTTGGGCTTACTTTATGTAGTATTTTGTGAGGAGAAATCATTGGTTATTTAGTTTCTTAAGCTTTGATATTGCTGGAAATTTGGGTTTATCGGCTAGGACCTTTGCATGTGCTAGATCTGAATTTATGAGTCTCGAATTGAATGATTTTTTTTGTTATCTTTAGATCTTTAAATCACTGGTGGTCTTGGAACTAAGTAGAGAGGTCCCTATTAATTCAAAGTAATATAATATCTAATCTCTATTAATTTAAAGTTTTATTTTTCCTTCTTTTCTTAGATTGGTTCGAGTTTGAATTCATTCTATGTATTTATGTGTAGAGATGATTAGAAATGGATTAGTACCACATTACACTCTTTCTTTTTCCTTTGATATTTGACCGTGAGTTGTCAAAACAAGTGATACGCATAAGTAATAAAATTTGAGTTGTTTCTTTCTCTCCCTTCTGTGTTGCTCTTTTGGCTTAGATATTCAGTTGTAGAGATTCAGTTTCAGTTAGTTACTCGCTATAATGGAGTAAGACTAGGAATTAAATAAAACAAGTTGTTGCTATGAGACTTAAAGAATGCCAGGAAAATTTGAAAATCTTTTGTTAATTTGTAATTACATGCTATGTAGTAATTTTATGATGATTGGGTTTGTTATGATGTATATAATCTTGTTATTCCAATCCAAGCATTCCATCACTAAAGTAATCTCTTTTTGTATTTTCAATGAAGCAGGAAAGAATTATTTTTAATATCTTTGAAGTGGATGGCGACAGTTTTACAAACCAAAGACGCGGAGGAATGGAGTTACAGAGGAGAAGGAGCTGTGAACCTAGTTCTTGCTTACTGTGGAAGCTCTCCTCATTTTGTACGCAACTGTTTCTTTTGTTTTCTTTTGGTTAATGTGCTAGATCTTCTAAAGTTGATTGTTCGAGTTGATTTTTTCTTTTTTTGGCAACCAAAACATTTTGAAGTAAACAAGTATGTAGATAGTTTTTCTTTGTTTATTTGTCTTGTTGATCACTGAAATGTAGAGATTGATTTTCTAATGTTCAACTTCTTAATGTTGAGATCAACTGTGGATTATTGGTTTTGGTTATTTAGTATTTCTTTTTTAAATCTAGCTTAATTGATAGTCATCAAAAATACTTTCTTATATTTTACATCTCTTGGAAGTTGGTTTTCAAGTTATAAAAAACCATGTGTATTCCTTGCCTTGATCGAAATAACTCAATGTAAAACAACTCATGTTTGGAGTGATTTATGTACTCATATCGCACTTTCATGCATGAAACGAGGAATATGATGTTTTTAAGAATTAAAAGGGTAAATCTCTTGTTTGGTAAAAGCATTCGGTCCTTAAAAAGAATGATCAAACAAAATTATAAATCTCTTCTTAATATAAAAAGAGAGAACTTGAATCTTTTGATGGTACTAGTAGATACAACGATCTAAACAAATGCCTAAATGCATTTATTTTTTCCTTTCCTGTATCTAGGTTGGAAAGGTATTTAAGGATACAAAATATTCCAAATGATAAACCCGAAGGTGAGAATGGTCATTCAGCTCTAGTCAACCATGAGGTCTCTTGTGGGGAAAATTTGAAGGCACTGTTTCAGCACCTACAAAGGAAATTGCTGAGCAACTGTATGTGCAGAAAGTAATGTGCCCACTGTCGGGATCAGAGCTTAAGTTATTATTCTAATTATATTTCTGAAGCGTCGGATTGCCTTGGGAAGCAAAATCCATTGTTTGCTTTATTTTTCAGTAACGTTTGCACTTAAAGATGTTTGATTTTCTGCATTACTTATTGTCTTTTTTTCCTTTTGGAGATGGTTCACGCTTTTGTTCATAGGTAAGTATGTTAGGTTTGGTGAACTTGTTTGCTCTGGGTTCCACCTTGCCCATCCTGGTTGTCTCTGCTGAAGACAAAAAAAAATCTGCAATGAATGATTGTAACGGAGGGAGTGAAGTACTCCATCTTATCTACTATCAAGACTTTTCATTGCTTAAAAATCTGAAGGTGCTTGTGGATCATCTTTTGTTGGCATTATAAATTATAATATAATTAGATATGTTTTCATCTATGTTTGTACAGTGAGAGTTGTGTTAATTATAAGGTAAATATTCAAATTTATAGGCTATCATACACATTAAGATTGTAAATAAGATATTAAAATGTGGCTCTTGTATCAATTTTATTTGGCATCGCCTTAGCAAAAGATCGTAGGATTTTTTTTGATGTAATAAACTTCCCTCCTTTAGTTACTTTCTTTCTTTTAATTTGAAGTTATATACTTGGTGCCTTGAATTATATTTCAAATGCATAGTTAATTCTTATAGTTGCGTGCATCACTACACCATCACGTAAAGCGCGTTAAAAACTGCGCTAGTCTTCCATAAATCCGTCAACTACACCTAAAGTTGGTATATTGTGGCGATGATTTTTGCTTTATTGGTTACTAGTTACTGCTAGTATGCAAACAAATTGTATTTTTGTAAAATATTTGTATATAACTTGACGTAGGCATTATGTTTTCTTATTCCGATGAGGTAACTCACAACTTTTATCGTAGTACACACTGGATAAATCTCACTCAAGTGCACTCTTCGATAATATCAATACAAATATATAGTGATAAGCATCATATAGCTTCGATAATGGATATGTTTGTACAATTTGATGAAACATTCCTTCTCACAAGCAAATAATTTGTCAATGAATGAAAAAACCAAAAATTAACTTCCACGAGTTCTCTTTGAAAACAAAAAAGAAAACTCTACGTGGCTAGTGAAGCATCTTAGCCAAAGAAGGCATCTGCACTGTCTTATGCCTTCTCCACTTCATGGCCATTGCCATTCTCCTCTTTCAGGCTTAAACTCTGCCCCTCGTTGGCCGACTTCTCATCATTCGGCTCCGCGGGCTTCTCCTGCTCATTCAGTTTTGCGAAGAAAATTTAGCAAGGCATTATGATTATGTAGCTATAATATACCAGAACTGTGCTCACCTTGTTCCTATCACGCCATCTAGAAAGCAAACTAGTCTTGGGTGAGTGATCTTGATTACTTTGTTGTGCAGATCTACAATCAAAATAAAACACAACCGTTGGATCACATAATACCCTATCAAAGGATGGCATTGACAGTAGCAGGATAAAGAGGGAGGAACAGCAGCTAAATAGTGGATTGAGAAAAAGTAATCATGTTACAGACAAAAATCAGAATATCAAATGAATAACACATTCGAAGCACTAAGGTTACCGAGGAGAAGGCTGTGGTTTTCTTTGAACAGACTGGTACTGCAAGGTAGCCTCCAGCATGGACTCTGCCAGGACTGCCCTATTCTCCATCTCGGTCAGGGCAGCAGATGCTTCTTCATACTTTTCCTGTATGTGGTGTTTCCAGCTTAGCTTGTAAAAGTAAACACTACTTTTCTTGGATATAAAGATTAAAGATCATATTGATACTAGGTTTATATTATAGAAACTAATGAAGATGACAGCTACAATGGAGAAGGCGAGAAACCTGAAGCACTTGAGCAGCTAATCTCTGGGCAGCAGCATCTTGCTCGGCAAAGATGCGAGCATCTTCTGTCACCTTCTGCTCTTGTTCCACCCTCATTAAAATCTGTAAAGGAAAACAACACAATGCAATTTGGTCACGTAATTAGAAAGAGAAAAAGACAGAGAAAATGTAGCTGAATCTACAGCGATATTCTAACCTGAATCATGGCATTCTCTTGTTCCTGCTTATCAGCAAGGGCTTGCCGAATTTCCGCAATTTCTTGCTCTAGCTGCTCAACCTAAAACCACACAATTTGAATGATCTTCATTTAGAATATACAAGAAATATAATGTCGTGGTAATGGATGGGGAGGCAGAATTAATCTTTAGAAAGAAAGTTCATTCAGTAAACAGTAATTATTGGGAAATCATGAATAGCTAGCATGCATCATTGTGTATTAATGTAATTCACACAAGGACAAGGCTGAAGAAATAACACTAATATCTGAGCACATGTAGCTTCTTATATACCCTTGCACTCAATTGCCGCCTATTGTCCTGTTTAACCATCTCCATCAGTGCTGTTTCAAGCTCCTCTGCTCTGTAAAAATAAACTAAATATTAGGAACATGAAAAGTAAAGAACATAGACTCCCAGATCATAGCAAAAAAAAGATTGCAATTCGGTAACATCAGAAGTGAATACCTTTGAAGATGAGATGATTTGAAATAGATAAGCTTTACTGATAAATGCTAATATTGACTACCAGAACATGAACTTGAAATAATGCAAGAAATATTCTACGCAGAAGCTTTTTACCTCTCTTATTCTTATAAAGTTGAGAATCTTAAAAAAAGCAAGGTAGGTGGCTATTCAACCAAGAATGTAATAGTTATTTATCCTCAGAGGAGTTGCGAAGTAAACAAAGTTATTCACCTTAGCTCAGCAGATCTTTTGTCCTCAAGTTGGTTGCACAACTTAGCCTTAAGCCATATCACCTGAATATAAGCAAATGCTCAAGAAGTTATTTTTGCAATATTGAAATGATGGGGCCATTAAATACAAAGGGGTGTCTGCTACGGGGGGTTTTGGAAGGGAGGAATAGGAATGAAATCCAAGATGGTTGCATGGTGTCGGGGATTAGAATGGGTATATAGCCAGTATCACATGTAGGAAGCAACTACCTGCTCTTTAAGATCTTTCACAGGATCTCTCTCTTCATCCCCATTAACTGATGAAGAGTCCAAATGCGACACATCACCATTCATCTGCATATCCCTTTGTTCGGGTTTATCACTTCCTATTATCACCGAACCTGGACCCTTTGTGAAGCTATACAGCTTAGAAGCTAGACCCTGGGAATCCTTCCAAGCTTTATTTCCCTTCGATCTTTCTTCAAGTGATGCCTTCACAGCTGGTCGATGCTTATTTCTCAGTTCTAGTAGCCTTGCTTCCTGAACATTTTGGTAAGCCATACAAGCTGTCAAGACAAGTTGACTGCTATCAAAAGTAGAACCCGAGAGCGACTGAAGCAGTGTGACTGCATCTCCAGCATCCTTGGTCGTAACTATTGCAGGTCCTGCACAAAACTGAGCAAAGATAAAGACTCTTCCTGTAAAAGGGGTTTTAAACTTCCAGAAATCAAAATGCACTCGAGTTCATCAATGAACTACTTCCATATTTTGATTTATATAAAATATATCCAATATAATCGTTAGACAGTACCATATAGCTCCAATAAAGCAAGTGTAGTCCGGAATAGCATGACACGATTCCCTTCAAAGAGTAGCACATCCCAAACTCTGAGCACTGAAGGCACATTTAATTCATCAGATTTAAAGTTTCTTAAATTATAAAGGGCACCCATATAGCTTACAACCAGAAAAGAGGGAAAAGATTTTAAGATGGACAACTAAACCATATCCAAGAACATTTAAATAAGGCAAGACTGATAAGAGACTGACCACTTTCCCATGGAAGTATATTCATAAATATTGCGAGGAACCATGGCCCAGTCACCCATGCCACTTCCACCCCCAGGTAATCCAAATGGTTGACTGTGGCAAAAGAAAAATGATAATGAGGTGCAAAACAATGATGAAAGAAAGTCTGCTAAGAAAAAGGTGAGCATTAAAAAGTAACAAAAGAGGACTAACCCAATTTGGGAAATTTTTCCCGCACCAAGTCCTCAAGAACTAGTTGGTCAACCTGGAAAGGGAGGAACACAATTATATAATGTCATTTGACCATGCTCCCCTAATTTGATTAAGATAAACAGATTGGTTGATTTCAGGTTTCACATATCTAAGGAACAACTTGCAAGCAGTTAGAAGGAGTACCTGTGATTCTAGCATTTCTTCCGAGTAATACCCATTGAAATAGTCATCTAGTAACCCACTTAAAGTCCTGAAAGTCAAACAACTTTTTACAATTTGGGTAATCTATTAAGATGAATTGAACAACTACGTAATGTTATGAATTTTTAGGAAGCAAAAAAATCTCTACTCAGATGTTAATTTTATGACTACACAAAAGATAATAATTAATATCTTAACTAACCAAAATGCATTTTCCTCTGGCATCAAAAGCAATAACAAACCCGCGAAGAAATTCATGGCCTGCATAAATCAGAAGTAATCTAAGTTCTGCAAATGATAATAGCATGACTTTGGTCATGCATGATACCTGCAACTAGCAGAGACTGATTTCTAAATCTATAAACCAGATAAAAGAGATTTAGCAAGAAGAGTGAAAATTGTCCGGATTTCATCCAAGTATATACCCCGTATAAACTATAAAGCAATCAACTGGAGGATTTAGAAGTGACCGGGCAGTCAATTTCTTAAGACAGAAACCAGTACGGCTTAAGTTTTTGTCTATGCAAGAATATTACCTGGCAGTATCCAACAGAGGGATTATGACGGGCATAAGCTGTAAGCACACGTCGTAAAGCATTTCTACCATCCTCATCTAGAGCAGGGTGACCAGGAAAAGTTCGAGGTATGTCCTGATACAGAAGCAACAAATTGGATTTCTAATAGTAAAATCTAGCTAAAAGGTATCTAGCCAAAATAAAAATAATGCATATAGTAAGTCCATAGGTAAGAAGAATGGATAACCTTCTCAATCTGGGCTCTACATTTTTCAGGAATACCTACATACTCTACATTTGACTCGTGATTCCTGTCCTCCAATTCTGTCTTTCTATTGTCTGCATTAGTCTCACTAGCAAGCAATTTGTGATAGTATTTATCTATCCGACGCGCTCTAACACCAACACAAGCTTGCCAAAGCTGTAATTTCAAGATAAATGAGTCAATAAAGCATATGAAGGAAAAAGGTCAAAACAGAGTTTAATTATGGGTAACCTACCTCTCCCCTTAGTGCCATAGGAACGCCTCCTTGAACAAGACATCCCAGTTCTTCCTTCCAAGGAGGTAAAGATTCCGAATGAGTTGCATGGCCATGAACCCCTATGTCCAGAGCAGGAGCGGCATCTGCAGCAAGAATTTCTAGATTGGGGTCTAATTCAGATCTTTCCAAATCATAAAACTCGTCGTCAGAGTCTTCTTCAGATGCTCCTTTTCCAGGTCTAGCCTCTTCAATTGGAGAGAGATTCTTTCTCATGCCGGAGACTGGCTCATCTTTTAATGAATTTACCCTTTTCACACGGGAACTCATCATCACCTCTATGGCCTGAAGAGATGGTCTGATTTCTGACCATATTTGGACCTGAAGAACATTATGTTCAGTTGCAGAAAATGCCTCTTTATTCTCTTCACTCAAATTGTCATCTTTAGCTTTGGCACCATAATTTGAACTATCATCGGCTGTTGAGTCGGTTGATTCAACATTAGACTTCACGTCATTGCTGTCACCAGGCATCCCATTTATAGCCAATTGAGCTGACTCACATTGCCTTTCAAGAAAGTCCTTCCATCTATCTGATCTCTCCTCCTCTTCTTCCTAAATAAGATCAGTCAATATAAATGATCTCCAGTATAAATAAGAAAATATTGAGTTGAAATGAGTTTGTTAGATGATAAGAAAACCTTGTATATATTTGCATATTCCCGATATCTTTCCAAGTGCTGCGGTCTAACTGCAAACCCATAAGCATCCCTGTATATTCAAGTTCCAGAAACAGTTGAAACTCAAGTAACTAGAATTTGAGTTCCAAAAGGATATTTCAAGCCCTTTTACTATTCTTCTTTGATTTTCAAGAAATTTAGAGAATTTGGAATAGCCGAGTCAAATGCAGAGGCATACAAGAACAAGAAGACATTTTTCCAGACACAGCTGCATTCATTTCCCTAAATCAAGTTTCTTTCAACAAAAGGAAGAAACTTATAGTTAACCTAACCAGAAAAAACACTCATTCTCACTTTTGCAGTTAGATATCACAGTTCCATGTTTAAATTAGTCAATATTTTCTTAGGCCACATAATGCAATTTTGTGATGCTTCCGATTATTCCTCCTACCTAGAATTAGTCTCCAAGGATCCATCTTCAACAAGGAAACGACATTAGTCTATTAGTATTCAGTAACTACTACACCTACTCAACAAATTCAGTTATCACTCTGTGATTTATCCATCAAGAAAACCTAATTTCTTCGCATTCAGTTTTTGTTCTCAAACGTGATTTCTGCAACCGTCGATCGAAACCATCCATTCCGGATCGTAAACCGACACACACGAATTCATCAATGATAAATTGAAAGATAAAAACGAAACCAACGGAGGAAATAATAAATGGTTGCTCCAATCAAGTCTAAGAAACAAAATAAGGAACACGCGGCGAATCATACAATAGCACAACACAAACTACCATACCTCTTGTGATCGAAAGAGATCGTGGAAGCAGGGTTGGGGGAGACCGCCGCCTTCGCCCTTACTACAGTCGTCATTTTCGGAATCGATATCTAAAACACAGACAATAGTCTTTTCTTTTCACTTCCTATTTCTTTGGGTCCTAAATTTTCTGTGAGCCCAATTGATCTGTACACATATCGCCCCGATGTTTCTGCAAACGAGAAGAATCGGTAATCTTGTTTCCCTGTTTCTTGGCTACAGCCAGTCAGCTTCAGTCGTGGAGCAGCAGCTTCTTCTCTACCAAATGAAAAACGCGAGTTTACCGTCGGAGAGAAATGTCAACACTGAATTCCAGATAAAAATCTGCAAAATTGAGGAGTGCATTTGCAGGCTAAGATGGAGTTGACAACATCGAAGCATTCAATTCTGGATAATTTTTCATTTTACCTTCGGAATTTCCAATTTCACTTTGCACTTTTTAATTTTAAAATATCTTCGTATCTTTTTCAATACAATTTCTTCTTGTAAATAATAATAATATAATAACCTTTTGAGTTTTGACATACGTGGTAAGTTAGTAACGGTACTTTTTTAGTGATATAAAGAGACGAGATTTTATCCCTTAAAAAAGAGACATACGATATTATTTTGCAAGAAAATATTGGATTATTTTGATTAATGCCTCAACTCGACAGGCTAGAATTTAATCACGATAGATTACCACCTTTTTTTTATAATTTGCCTCTTTTAGTTTTCGGAATTAAGGTTCCATAAATTATTGCTTATTAAATAATATGAATAAAAGTTGCTTAATAGTCTGAATGTATTTTGTTAAGGGTCATAACTCTAAACCTCGACAACTGACTTTTATTTTGTATAAATGAGTGTCCTTTAATATTATTATCTTGAGTTTGATGTATTTGTTCGATCTCATGAATCATGATCCATTTTGAAGTGATATATAATATCGAAGATTATGCTAAAATCCCAAACCTTGAAATTGCATGCCGTATAAGTTTTATCATCAATAATCTATAATGGTTTCTCAAGTACTACACAAAATGAAATTTAAGTCATTAGTCATATGTGACTGTGTGAGTAGAATTATAGGCTCATGATATCCGTGTAGGAGAAATATTAGGTCTACTAGCGCATTGTTTAACCGTGTTGTACACGGTGGCGGGATCATGCCCTGTGTATTTGTTTAGATTAGGCCATAAGAATAACAGTAAACGGTAGGTAATGTTATTACATAAGAATAAACATATGTGAGTTACATAAACCTGACGATGTCCTAGTACTTGTTTAAAACGTTGTTCTCATCTTGTATTGCCACTTGTAAGTGTTTTCGTATCCGAGTTTATCAAATATGAGTATGGTGAATTCCGTGTCTGTGACCGGTATAAAGACAAGCATGTCGTTCTGCAGGTTGTGGTCTTCGACGAACAACTTCCAGTTGAAGCGTAGGGTCTTGTTCCATATTCCGATGCAGTATTCTTTCGTTCCGCTTTTGATGATGATTTCATTTATATCGCCTTCCAATAGAAGTACGTCGGCGGAGCGCGAGATGGGCTGAGGAATTTATTAGTACCAAAGCTTAAATAGAGATGTAGATGATAATTTAAAATATTGATCTTACCAGGTGTTTTAAGTATATGTTGTAGTGTTGGAAGAAGTATTTGCTCAAAGTATTGTGTCGTCGGTGAGGTATAGGTGGAATGGACGAAGAGATGTTGCCTGGTAGTAATTTATTGTAGGAGCATTTATTATTTATTTGACTGTGTTTTGGTATACGTTAAAGAGTAATGAATTACCATTTGGGTCTTCTTGGTAGTGCAATAGAGTTGCCAGCGGTGGGTTGTGAGATGATCTGTTTTCACATTGTGTGTGTGCATTCATTGGAATGATGTCATAGTGCCATCTGCTGGTGTTTCGCAACATCAACATGTCTCCTATAGTTAAATTGTTGTGGATGACAAACCTTTGCCACCCATCTTCAAATGAATTGGTTCCAACTGTTATTATCCATGCTTTTCGTTGGTAGTTTAGGGTGATCTGTTCTTTTCTTCTGATGCCCAGTGCCACGTAGATTGCTAAAGGTATTATCCGGTGATTATTAGGCTGGTTAGCATACATAGAGTAGTGTAATGATTTTTGGGTAGGTTTATACCTGTCGTTGGTTGTTGTTACACATAAAGAGGTAACACATTGGTGCATAGGGCGAAGGTGTGGGGTGTTCTGCGGAAAGCGAGACAGTTGAGATTAGAGTTGTCAAAATAATATTTATGTGGGAGTTTGGTTATTTCGTTAACATACCTCGAGGCAGAAAAGCTTCTGGTCCAACATCTAGGACTGCTGTTAACCAGGCTTGGATATTTTCGGCGCTTCGTTGATTAATGTATCCGACATGGTCGATCAAGCGTGGGTATTTTGACAGGATTTTGTCGCAGATGTTTGCTTGAATTTTTCCATTATTGTTTGTCCTGAGAGTTATCTCATGGACATAGTTCTCATGGACATTGTTGTTGGTATGAGTAATTAGGTAAAATCGGACCTCAAATTTTTTATTTTGGCTGGTCCATGTGTAGAAGGGACGTGCTATCTGAGACATGTTTATATTTGTTGTAAGAGAATTAAGTGGTATTAGTCTGTACTTTGTCTTACACTGGGCTTATTTATAGTATGAATGTGAAATAGGATAAGATACATGAATGTTGTGATATACTGTGGAATGAACCGTCAATAGTTAGTGGGTGTAGAAATTCCAAATGGTCACGCAAACTCTGTAGCAGAATATTTTGTCTCATTCAATTTACCGGAAATATGTATATGTGATATTTGTTAATAAAAATGCAATTGTAATGACACTGCATTTGTACGTCTTTAATATATTTTTTTGAAGTATAGTGGATGTATTTTAAGTATAAAATGTATGGAAGATATATTTTCATTTATCAGCATGATCGTCACGTTATGACACGTGCAGTAGGATATCACGTCACGTGGCCTTCTATCTTAAACGTAAATATGGAGTGTAAGTAATCATGTGACATGTGGTAGTGAACACATAGGTTCTTCACGCGGGCACTAACAAATTATCAAATTGTAAATTGTATCAAGACTTATCTAATACACCACAACATTTGCACATCTTATCCTATTCTACACTCCATACGGTGTTATAGTGACACCTTGTGTGTTTGTAGATTAATGTCCAAATGTTAGTATGTTGACTTATTTTTCTAGAGCTTAATTTAGTATTTCAACTTAGAACTATGTATGAAATTATGAAAATACAAATTTCAATGAATGATTTACGGTAATGATACACAACATATTCATATTGAATTTTCATTATATTATAATGGTGTAGTATTTTTATATTAATTACTCTAAATGATTTACATTAGAACGAATTTAATGTGATACAAAATAAGATGCATATAGAAGGGAAAAAAATGCTCACTTTGTTTTGCAATTCGTACGGTTTTCATATACAAGCTAAGAAAACTCGATATTCATATACAAGTAGTAAAAATTATGTTACCATATACATGATTTTTGTAGATTAATGTTCAAAATGTTATTATGTTGACTTATTTTTCTAGAGCTTAGTAGAAATGTTGTTTGGATTTCCCACTTTCAAACAACTTGCATTATTCTTGAGCATGCACACATGATTTTAGTCCCAAGCTCAACCCGAAGGGTATAAAAAGAAGAACATTTAACATACTGCTTTCTATATAGGTCATTTAGTCAATAAAGTTGTGTCAAATTTAATCCTAAGTGACGCGAGTTAGTAGCACAAGCAGGACGAAAATGCAGGGCATGACAAAGATCATGGTGCCTCATTGATTATGGTATCCGACATGATCGATCAAACGCGGGTATTTTGACGTGTTGATATTTTCGGCAAGCCAACTGCGTATTAGTGAAAGGAAAAAAATTATTGTTGCCTTATTACATAAAAATAATTTAAAAGATACTTGCTATAGAAAATAAAAAAGAAAGATTTAGAGAATTATATACATTTTAATAATATGAAAGTAATTTTGAGATTACATTCGAATGAATGTTATGTTTATCATAAAAGCAATAAATACAAACTGACAGACAAATATATTTATCTTTCTTTTGTTGTTCGTCTTAATCGTACTATTGACAGTTCATGCGATAATTCACCGTAATATTTAAATATATATAAAAAACTGATCACTCCTGTGAAACACAACCAAAGAAATTGATCACGAGGATGATGAGGGTATAAACCCCAAAGCTAAATGTACAATGCCGCCACTTCGCTAACTGAAAAAAAAAAAGAATAAAATTCACAAAAAAACTGAACCCCAAACAAGTGGGCTGGAAATACTCTCAGCAGAGTCAGAGACAAGATAAAAACTATCACTCATAACGTTTTGGATGGATGTTGAATTAGTTATTGTTCATTGGACTGAAATGATAAAGAAGAATTTCCTTCTGAGGATGATATCAAGTTTTCAGGCTCATCTCGATAGAAACCATTAGCAGCAATAGGCATGTCTCTTGAAATATTACAGTAGTGATGTAATATTCTAAAAGAATTACGATTTTCAGGCTTTAATTATTCATAAGGTTTTCCAATTTCATTTGGACATTTTCAAATTATGTAAACCTTGAATCTCTGACCTGTAATTTTTATTTATCACGACTAATTGTTATGGAATCACCAAGTATTGTCAGAAAGTAGTTTTGTTTAAATGCTTTCACTAAAATTGCAAAGATTGGTTGGTATCATCTCGTCATGCCAACAGTACAAAAATAAATTCCCAAAGCAAGCGATGAAGATGTCTCTCAATTTGACAGTTCATGTTTTTAGGAGAGTATATGACCACAAACCAAGTTCTCGCCCTTCAAACCAAAGGTATCAGTCACTACCAACAAACTGAAAATCATGATTTCAAAATAAACAAATTATAATAGACAGTTGAAGTAAGATGAAACATAAATTAAAGGAAACAACTAAGAAGAAACCAGAGAATTAAGGTTTATACCATTCCGTATCCAATTTATCTGCAACATCAATCATCCAATCCAGTAGCATACCTCGAAGCAAATTCCGGAGCCCACCTAGGTTATAATGCCCCAAGAACCTTGAAAAGAATTAGAACTTTGAGCATAAAGAAAAAATCCCTTAGTCCGAAGCTTCATGAGAAAAAAAAACTAACAGGATTATTGAAACCAACTCACTTCTTGTTTTCAGCAAACATCCCAGGAATCCATTCTAATTCCCCTTGGGAAAAGATTCGCAGAGAGGGGATGATACCAGTCGACGGGGGCTATGGGACGTGCGCTGAAATTGAACCCAACAAACAAGAAAGGGGTCTGGTTAACATATGCGTATAATTTGTAATAGCACAAAAGAAAACTTAATAGGGGAAATTATACCTAATGTACTATTCTATTTCCAAAAGGTGACTAGTAGTTATACAATGTTGTGGCTCAAAACGTGCTAATAAAATTGTACAGGAATGTACATCATTTCAATCCAAAAGTGGCCAAAACAGAGGTAACTCGTTAGATATTGCTTTTATTATAATAGGCTACCATAAGGACAACCAGGAAGTCGTTGTCAATCCTTCCTCAATTTCTTTGGTTGTGTTTCGGCAGGAGGATGTGACGGGGACGCCGGTGGTATGCCGTGGACATCAGGATCTGTTCCTTTAACTGACTTCTTGTAGTCTCCAACTTTAGGTAATTTCGTCTTGCGATGACCTGCACATTATGAACTTACCAGTAATAAGTAGAACAAACATGCACATTATGAACTTACAAGTACTAAGTAGAAGAAACAAGTGTGTATATTGTCGGTTCGTATTGATCATAGTATACCTTCAACTGGTGAATTAGAAGACGATCTGATGTCCTCGTCTATAGAAACTTAGGTTGATGTTTCGACTATCTCGCTTGAACATGTCGACTCGATTATGTAAATAATTGTATACCGGATCTTGTCGTCTTGATTTCTTGCAGAATGCATTTGTAATTGCATCGAAAACAACTTCGTGTCCAGCATTTTTTGGGTTCTATCAATATCGAGTTCCCTTCCCTACATAGAAAGGTATGAGTAAGATGTAGAAATTAATAGAGAGTATTTGTAATTCAGTTTCTACTGAAACTTAGTCAACCTATGGAGAAATAGAGCAGTACAGAAATTGTTGTTGCAGGTATAATCTGTAAACGTAAATATACTTGCTTGTAGTATAAATATGTAGTTTAATTTGCTGGTTCGAATTGTCTGAAATAAATATACAAGAGCAGAAAGTGAGTTTAAATTTTATTCAATGGAGAGATGACGGGATGAGGGAATACCAGGATAAAGGAATTTGAAATCCATATTGCAGGCACATTAAAGAAACTCTATATTTCAGCATGAGAGGGCATTAAATATCAGATTCTATATGGTTAAATATGAGATATGCCATGACAGAGTACGAGCGGCAGGGATAAGGGAAAGTGTAATTTGAAGAACGTTCAGAAAAGCATATTCAAATTGAATGTGAAAGAATTGTGAATTACTTTGCAATCTTGTTCAGCAATGTGTCGTGCAGTTGTCCCAAGGATTTTCTCCCCTATGATTCCATAAGCAGAGGCGTAGATGCTTGCACTGCTGTCTTTGACTTGAACGTCAAATTTGCACCTGTAAAGTACACCGAAGGAAATGGTAGGTAGCATGTTAGGTTTTTAAGATTTGCTGTGCATTTGATGGAATGTGTAATACCTTGGTATTGCAATTTGTTCATGCCCACAGTCGTTGCATTTGTATCGCTGACCACAGGTGCACGAGGATGCTCGCTGGCATTTTTTGCATGCAACGTACCAGTAGCTTTGCACTAAATGACGTAGATAAATGTTTCCCTTTATCCAAGCTACCTGCATATAATGAATAATATGAAGTACAAAGTGTTGTTTACAATGAGGAAAAGTCTGAGCGGTAAAGAAACACCAAAGACGGTACCTCAGATGTGATTTCTTTTGGGACTGCATCAAGTATCCGGATATGTTCGTTGTCTTCGCGGATACGCAATTCTGGTTGAACGCTAGTGAAGTCATGATCTATTATGTGATGTTGTATGATTGCGGAAGAATTCTTGGACCTAATAGGGTACAGAAAGTTAATGTGGGGCATGGATTGTTGGCATAAACATGAGTTTCGTGTAATTACCAAGTCCGCAGCTCTGTAGCTTCTAAAGTGTCTGGCTCAACGACTATCGTAGATCCTCTATTAGTAGAGATTTCAGTTCCTGCAGAAGACTTGTGGTGTAAAAGTTGGCGTGTGGTTATGAAATAAAACCTAAAGGAGTAAAGTAGAATGTAAATATGTAGGTATGTGTCGAACCATTGAAGTAACCGACTTGAACTTTATGGCAAATGACAACGGGAAAGGTTTCCAGTTTGTTCTCCAAGAGAGGTCCATATTCCATGACACTTTCACCCCACAATGACAGTGTAACAGCACATAGCCTAGAAACCATATTATGTAATTATGTAATCCTAAGATGAGAAGTAATATAACATCAAACAGACATGGTTGGTTGTCGGCAAGAAGCAGCTAATAATTTACGCACTGCATAAGAGAATTAATATAAACAGAGGATTCAATGTTCTAGCATGGTTAACGTTTATAGCAGGCTGATGTAGACATCCAAAAATGTTGGCTTTGTTGTTTAAGTTGCAAACATTTAAATGAAGAATGTGGCAAAATAATTTACCGGATGCGTAACAGAATTAATACAAAAACAGGATTCACTATTTTATTATGTTTAACATTTTATAGGGGGTTTGTTTAGGGGGTTTGTTTAGACAACATGAAACGTACAGCACATAGCCAAGAAACCATATTATGTAATTATGTAATCCTAAGTTGAGAAGTAATATAACATCAAACAGACATTGTTGGTTGTTGGCAAGAACCAGCGAATACTTTACTCACTGCATAAGAGAATTAATACAAACAGAGGATTCAGTGTTCTAGCATGGTTAACGTTTATAGCAGGGTGATGTTGACAGGCAAAAATGTTGGTTTTGTTATTTAAGTTGCAAACATTTAAATGAAGAATGTGGCAGAATAATTTACCGGCTACGTAACAGAATTAATACAAACACATGATTCACTATTTTATTATGTTTAGACAACATGAAACGTTGGATTTGCTTATTCAATGTACAAACGTGGTGGGAAGCTGCATACTGTTTGGCTGCGTAAATATTGAATTTAGACAGTACAACTTACTGGGAGTCAATCAGGGTGAATTTTTGCAATCTTTTATGTCCATGCCTGGTACCTAATTCCTTCGAAGGGGTGCAAGCAACAACGACACCAATCACATCTGGAAATAAACAAAGTAGCATGTGTTTATGTCGACAGAGTTACAAATCCCAAGTGTGCAAATTGCATGTATATTGTGAATATAGAACTACTCAGTAAGTCCTCTTCCTTGCACTACAATTTTATAGCACACGTCATCAATAGAGACAAACAAATTCGGCATTAATTAGCCACACCAGCCATATTCAATTTCAGTTCATAATCTATGTAAAAGTGTGATACAAGCCGGAAAAACAAACACGCAATTTGTTTGTTTGAGATTGTAAGTAAGAGTGAACTCACGTAGCAATTGAATTTAAGATCGAGAGGAACAACGATTTTACTTGAAAGTAGTTTAGACAATACCAACACTAATTAAACACAAACAAACCCTACGAAATCACTAGGATCTCGTCCAAATCAAGACTGACGTCTTGCCCAATTACAACCATAAATCCAAAACGATGAAAAACCATCACTATCCCCGCATGCAATTAAAAACATAACATAACTATGGACCCATGCAAACTGCCATGCAACCTCCACGATCCACGAGCATGCAATTGCCACGTCTTGTAAACCCTCCTCAGCCACTTCCATGCGCACCCTCCTCACGACCGCGACGTACATAAAACCGTTTAAACCTTCCGTCAGATATTACTGCAGCCGATTCTTCCGCCCTTGCACCCGAATGGTCCCCATGGTCCCTATCAACTTCCTCACCCTCAAAAGTGGCCTTGTCCTCAAGGCTAAAATCCGAAAATTGACGACGGAAAATTTCCAACTCGACCCACGACGAATCCGCCTCGCTCCGATTTTTCCAACGCACCAAGACCTCACGACTAAGCCCGCTCGCAGTCTCTCGAATTCTAGTTCGTAAAATACCCGCCGGATCAAATATATCACCCGATTCAAACTCCAAGGAGTGCGGTAATACGGTTTCGACCGGATGATCGCCAACCACTTTTTTCAGCTGACTGACATGAAACACTGGATGTATTCGACTCCCTTCGGGTAACTTCAACTCATAAGCCACCGCGCCCACGCGCTTGCATACTTCAAACGGCCCGTAAAACTTAGTCGCCAACTTCGAATACGACTGCGATTGGACGGATTGTTGTCGGTAAGGCCGTAGCTTGAGAAAAACACGATCTCCTACTTCAAACTCCACCTCACGCCGATGCCGATTAGCTTGAACCCGCATGCGTTCTTGCGCTTGTTCCAGATTTTGTCTTAATTGTTTTAGAACCTCATCCCTTGACACCAACACCTCCGAAACCGCGGCTACTCGACAGTCTTCCGGCAAGCGCCGTAACAAAGTAGGCGGAGATCGCCCATAAACTAACTCAAAAGGGGTTGAACGGGCTACCGATTGAAAGGACGTGTTATACCAATACTCTGCCCAAGCCAACCAACCCGCCCACTTACGCGGGTGATCCGACGTGAAACACCGCAAATAAGTTTCCAAAATTCGATTCAACACTTCCGTCTGTCCATTCGTTTCCGGATGATAAGCGGTACTAAACTTTAGTTTAGTTCCTTGTGCTTTGAACAACTCCCCCCAAAACGTACTCACAAAAAGTGGATCACGATCACTTACTATAGAACCGGGAATTCCATGCAATTTCACGACATGATCCACGAATTGAGATGCCACGCGTTTCGCCGTGACTGGTGTGCGTAGAGGAATAAAGTGCCCATATTTGGAAAACCTGTCCACCACCACCAAAATACACGCATAACCCATAGACAACGGAAGACCGGTGATAAAATCCAAAGAAATGTCCTCCCATATACGATTCGGAACCGGCAAGGGTTGGAGCAATCCGGCCGGTGACTGTGCTTCATATTTAGCTCGTTGACACGTCATACAACTCGCAACATAAGCCCGGACTGTAGCAAACATACCCTTCCAATATACACTCGAAGCAATTCTTCGATACGTCCGTAAGACCCCGGCATGCCCTCCCGAAGGTGTATTATGAAATTCATGTAATAACACTGAAATCCAACGTGATGAAGTCGTTAAGACTAGTCTGCCCTTGTAAAACAACTTGCCATCAACAAGGGAATAGTGTGGCTGACTAGAAGGCTGCCTCTCGACTTCTGAACGAATTTTCTTTAAGAACGGATCGTCTTGTTGTTCTCGAATGATGTCCGGTAAATCCTCCCAAATCGGTCGACTTATAGCATAGAACGAACCCTCCCGTGAGGTTGTGTCTTCGTGGCAACGTGAAAGAGCATCGGCTGCTCTGTTCGAATTCCGGACTTAAATTCAATAGAGAACTCATATCCAAGTAGTTTGGCGATCCATACTTGTTGTGCCGGCGTAGCCACTCGTTGGCTAAGAAGGTGCTTTAGACTGTGGTGATCGGTTCGAACCACAAATTTCCGGCCAATCAAATACGGTCTCCAGTGTTGAATAGAGAGAACTAAACCCATCAACTCTCTCTCGTAAGCGGACGAAATTGAGTGACCCGCACGGAATCCCTTACTATAAAACGCCACAGGATGTCGATCTTACATCAATACCGCACCGACTCCGGAATTGGACGCATCGCACTCAATAACGAAGGACTTAGAAAAATCTGGAAGCCCTAAAACCGGCGCGGTCGTCACCGCCTTCTTCAACATCTGAAAAGCTTCTTCGGCTTCATCTGGCCAACAAAAACGACCTACCGTAGCTTCTTTTTTCAGCAACGCTGTCAATGGCTTGGCCATTAATCCATACCCTTGAATAAAACGCCTATAATAGCCCGTCAAACCCAAGAAACCCCGTACTGCCTTCAACGATGCCGGCTTAGGCCACTCCATAATTGCTTGAATTTTCGCGGGATCCATTGCTACGCCATTCGCCAAAATTAAATGGCCTAGGTAGTCAACCTGAGTAGCGGCAAAATTGCACTTTTTTTGATTAGCGAAAAACATGTGCTTCCTTAGTAAACTCATCACCATGCGTAGATGCTCTACGTGTTCGTTCCATGACGAGCTATACACTAAAATGTCGTCAAAAAATACCAACACGCCTTTGCGCAAAAACGGACGAAAAAGATCGTTCATAGCCGCTTGGAAAGTCGCGGGTGCGTTGGTAAGGCCGAAAGGCATGACCAAGAACTCGTAGTGCCCGTTGTGCGTTCGGAATGCGGTCTTCGGAATATCCGCTTCTGCCATCCGGATTTGGTGATACCCTGCACGTAAATCAATCTTAGAGAAAACCTGTGATCCGGCCAACTCATCCAATAATTCTTGTATGATCGGAATAGGATACTTGTGAGGAATAGTTGCTTTGTTCAATTCTCGGTAATCCACACAGAATCTCCAACTCCCATCTTTTTTCTTAACCAATAACACTGGACTCGAGAACGGGCTGTAACTCGGCCGGACTATCCCTGCGGCCAACATATCGGCCACCAACCTTTCCATCTCGTCCTTCTGCACGTGATTGTAACGGTATGGCCTTACCGTAATTGCTCCCACCTCCGGCTTTAACGGAATCGCATGTTCAACGCCGCACGCTGGGGGTAAGCCGCGGGGTTCTTCGAAAATATCCAAAAACTGGTGCAATAACTCGTCATTTGCTTTCCGTGCTGGAATTGTCTCGCACTCTCCCGCTAGCGCCCAAATGGTTGATGTGTCACACACCCACGCTGCCATCTCAATCTCGTCTAACTTCCGCAATGACTTCAACGTAGATTGCGCTCGCAACCGCGATCCATCACCCCGCAAGCTCACAAGCTTGCCCTCAATCTCAAACGTGATATAAAGTTGATCATAATTAACTCGTAACTCACCCAAAGTTTTGAGCCATGCTATGCCCAATATGACATCCACCCCACTTAGCGGAAAAACATGACAGTCTACTGCAATCTTTCCTGGAACAAACTCGATATTGATCCCCTTACAAAACCCTTCCGACGCAACTCGATGCCCGTCGCCCAATCGGACCGGAAATACTTTTGTCGTATCAACTTTCAACCCCAAGTCTCGTACCAATGTATTCGCGATAAAGTTATGCGACGCTCCACTATCCACGAGGATCGTAACTTCCCGACCCTTTAGTACGCCAAGAAGTCGTAATGTATCCGAACTGGACAAACCGAAAGCCGAAAGCGCATTCAACACTACCCTTTTCGTGGCCGGTGTGCCCCCGTCTTCCAATGGCGTTGAGACCTCATAATCACCATTCTCGGATAACACCACCTCCTCCAATTCAAATTGCTCCGCATTGTCATCGTCCACCAATAATACCTGCAAATTTTTGAATGCACACACATGATTTGTAGGATGGTAAGGAAGCTTACATTTATAACAGAGGCCCTTCTCCCGTAGCTCTTCCCTTTCATTGTCGGTCATTCTCCGGAATGGAGTGCGTACGATTCCAGTCCGTGCCCCAGCTTGCTGCTCTGCCGGCGGCGCGGGTAATGCCAGAGGAACCGAATTTTGCGTCGCCCGTGGATAATGCAGTGACGCCTTACGAACTTGCCCCTGATCGCGATAGCCGCTGGACGTGCGAGTGCTGTTTCGAACCGTAATTTCAGCCTTCCGCGCGAGTTTGATAGCCGCGAGAAATCCATCGGTTCCACAAACCACACTTGATCGCGAATAGGTTCTTTCAACCCCATGATAAATAAGCTGAGAATATTCTCCTTCGGTACCGTCTTCACTTGATTAGCAAGATGAGTAAATTGGTCAATATACTCCGATACGTTGCTCTCTTGTTTTAATGCGGCGAGTTTGGCAAAAGCACTACCCTCGCATCCCTCATCGAACCGATCTGCCAAAGCTCTCGAAAACGCTGGCCAAGTGTATTCGGGCACGTCTACGGTAAACCATCCGTACCAATTTAATGCCGGTCCTTCCATAGCGACGCCGAGTAGTTGTTGTCTTTGCGTCACTGAACTTCCATATAACTCGAAATGGTGGTTAACTCGGGATATCCACCCCAACGGATCATCCCCATTAAACACCGGTAATGGAGGCGGTAACGATGACCCTCCCTCGTGGCCATCCACACGTGCATTGTCTTTCGCCAGAAGCGTTTCCAATTGCGCTTGTATTTGTGCCAACGTCGCATTCGTCTTGGCCGAATTAGTGGTTAACGACTAACTTCCCCTCCAAAGCAGATACGCGACCTTCCATGGTAATTGAGTTATGTTTACTGGTTCTCGTTTCCACCATGCACTTCGGATCCAGCAGGTCGGACCAAATGATACAAGCCGGAAAAACAAACACGCAATTTGTTTGTTTGAGATTGTAAGTAAGAGTGAACTCACGTAGCAATTGAATTTAAGATCGAGAGGAACAACGATTTTACTTGAAAGTAGTTTAGACAATACCAACACTAATTAAACACAAACAAACCCTACGAAATCACTAGGATCTCGTCCAAATCAAGACTGACGTCTTGCCCAATTACAACCATAAATCCAAAACGATGAAAAACCATCACTATCCCCGTATGCAATTAAAAACATAACATAACTATGGACCCATGCAAACTGCCATGCAACCTCCACGATCCACGAGCATGCAACTGCCACGTCTTGTAAACCCTCCTCAGCCACTTCCATGCGCACCCTCCTCACGACCGCGACGTACATGAAACCGTTTAAACCTTCCGTCAGATGTTACTGCAGCCGATTCTTCCGCCCTTGCACCCGAATGGTCCCCATGGTCCCTATCAAAGTGTGAATTGAGTTTAGAGAAGTAGTTAGCATGCTATTGAATGTAGAGGAAAGAGCACACACTACTTCACTAATTGTGATGGATGTTGGTTGTATTTGTCGAACCCCACCAGGCCACCACAACTAAAGAGAACATACTGTTTCAATCAAAAACAGGATTTCAAATGCATTTTTAGATCCGGAGTTATCTAGAATAACAACTTACCATTATTCATTAAACTATATAATCACCAGCAACCCTTCTCAAATGTGGGTGGGGTACAGGAACTTCTACCTAGTCAAATGCATATAGCTACAGCATGTATAAACTATGGTAGTTGGGCAGAATTCCTCTGTTAGCTGCCTGCCTATCCTAGGGAGCAAGGCAATTGTGAAGTAGGTCATGACTATTAGTGTTAACTGCAAGCAGGCTAATTAATTTTATTGAAAATATAGTTACTAAAAAAAACAAAACAATTAGGACTAACCGGCTCTCTCAGGCCAGATTATCATATGAGAGAGCATAAACTTTGATTGAGGGAGTGGTTGGAAGTTTAAGCATGCTTTCAGCAAGGGAGCTTACTCGAATTGATTTCTTCGAGTAGATATACAGATAAGAGGGATATTTGCATGATTAAATGTGAGGAAAGGAAGAATCCAAATAATGGTGAGAGACGATGGATGGAAGTGGGTACTCTACTAACCATATTAACATCACTAATAACAAGTCATTTAATTAGGACTAATCAAATTTGAGATGATTCCTACTCATAATTAAGTACTCCCTCCGTCCCACCCATCTTGATGCGTATTCCTTTTCGGGACGTCCCACCCATCTTGACACGTTTCCAAAAAAGGAAATAATTTACCCTCCTACTTTTTCATTTCTCTCTCCTACTTTATCTCTCTCTCATACTTTATCATCAATTTTCTTAATTCCCGTGCCGAAAAGAAATGCATCAAGATAAACGGGACAGAGGGAGTATCATTTTTATTATTACAATCTTTCTCAAGCAACTAAAATGGACCTACAGTTGATCTAAGTTTGGAAAGGATGTTCTCATTAAATTAATTTGGTTGTTTCAACGAATGCTGGAAGCAAACCAGATTTTATGTCTCACTTTAAATGAATACAAAACAAAGACTTAGAAACAAGTCCCCTAAGATTGTGTTTCCATAGAAGATGGAAGAAAATAGACATTTAATGGCTAACCCGTTCGAGGAAAGTTTCAAATCATTATGAACCTTTAGTTTATGATACTGACTTGTCTTTTTCACACAACGAAATGAATCTGAATGTACTCAATCAGGGTGAATTTTTGCAATCTTTTATGTCCGGGCCTGGTACCTAATTCATTCGAAGGGGTGCAAGCAACAACCACACCAATCACATCTGGAAATAAACAAAGCAGCATGTATATTGTGAATAGAGAAATCGGTGGGAAAAGACGACGAAGGGACTGACCTAGAGGATCTGTTTTGACATCCACGAAGTTCTGAAGTTGTGGAATAGGAGTGAAATTGTAGTGTATTGGAGAAGGTGTCGCTGGGTCAGGGAGTTCCTCAACTACAGTTGACATCTTTATTATCCACTGTATTGTTATTCCGTCTCTCACATACTCTTCCTTTACCTTTAAAATTTCAGCATTCGAAATACGATACTTCTTGTGCAGTGTGAATTTGCTGCCAATACTCTTAACATGTTGATTCATATTGACACCTCGCACTCTTCCTCCCTGAAGGACGTGGGTGTGTTTCAGTTGTTAACGTGGTAATTAAAGGGTCGTAGCAGTTTTGTAGGAAAATACCTTGTCGCCTTCGAAAATATAGTGCTGATACGTAGTGCTGCCACTCCGTGAACATAGTTCAGGAGTCTTCTCAATAACTTTTACAACAGCTTCCCAGCCTAGATGTTTTGGCGGGCTCTCCGTTATTGAGGGAAATTTCTTCATGGCAGTTGGTGTTTCCATAAAGTCGAGCGAGACTGCACCACAAAACCAATTCGAACATAAAGACAGTTACTCGCATATTGTAACATAAGTTAAACAAATAGACACTTAAGGGAGTATAATACAACTGCGTATAGTAGGAAAAATGCAAGAGGGCGGAAAACACTGTATCAGATAAAAGTATGCTTCTTGCAATGTTTACATTAAGGAAATCATTTAACGGAGCAATTCAACTTAAAAAGCGAGGAGTACCGGAGCCTCCCATGAGAAATTCTGAATTTTGTGAAAAAAATAGCAAAAAACCTACAACAATGAATGCACATATGACTCATAGAACAATATGCAGAACATTTATTTGGTAGTTTTCTGCAGTAGAAATCATAAATTTGACTTGAGCTAACTATGTTGAGCATTCTGTCGAACAAGTGGTGTGCGTGTTCCACTTCATTTTTCATCAGTTGTGCTGCATAAATGTGTATGCTGTAGAACCACTCCAATCAGCCTCACATATACGTCACACAAATTACCTCAGTATGTTTCTTTATATTGCTAAATATTAAAATTACAGTAAGAGTATCAATACAAAAAGTACCTTAGCATCAAGTTTAGATGCTGGGCTGTAAACTCTCGGCTCAAAACAGAAAAAAAACTTCAGCCCGTTTAATTCGACTCACATTTGTATTTGGGAATTTCGCTCCCATTTTCGTACTAAAATCAATTAAGGTAGATTTGATTTTGCATCCTGTAATTCTTTCAATTTCGTAAGAAATAGGTGAATTAACTGCTAAGTTGTAACTTCAGTTTGAAATTCCACTCTATGGCATCAGTTTAGGGGAAGAACTTACCGATAATGGCGGTGGAAGCTTGATTAGTTTTCCCAGCACCCAGCGGAAGAAGAAGCAAACACAAAGGAGGCCGACCGAACCTCGAGCAAAATCGAAAAATGAAGAAGGCGGTTGGGCGGTGCCTTTGTACGCGTGGCGATGGCGAAGACAGCAGGAAGACAGGGGCGTTAAGCAGGACGTGGCTTGGCCGCAATTTTTGCAGTGTATAACGTGAAGAAGGCAGAGTTCTATTGATTCCAAGGGACCTCTATATTAATAATTGGGCAGCAATTGCAGTGAAATTTCGAAAATGCCATTTTATGAAACAACACATATATGAAAGCTGATGGCAGAATGGATGTTATGTAACTGGACAGGGACATTTTCGGTACTTCGGGCCAATTTAAGTTGATCGATGTTGGAACTTTATATATATAGGTTAATAAATCATACGTCGTACAACCAATCATACGTTTGCGAGATGCTAACATAAGCCTCCCCGGCCCCGCTATCTTGAGCCCCCCAAGACAATTTAATTCGACGCCTACTTACCTGGCGCCCTCAAATTCACCAATTCCGCTATCCTACATTCCCACCAAACCTATAGATTTCTCTCCCCCTTCCTCCTCCGCCACCACCGCCGAATCATCGGCAACTATCCGGCTAAAGCACTCAGCCGACTGGTGGCGCAGGACATCCGCATTCGCATCTCCGGCAATCAATACGCAGATTCGGGAAGATTGCCCTTTTTATTCTGATTCTAGAAACGGAGAAGTAGATAGAAAGTTGTTTTGCGATTCGAAAAATAATCTTGGTACTAAAATGTGTACCACCGTTAATGGCAAGGCCGAGAGCCAAACCGACGTGTCGCCACCGCAGAAACTAGCCGGAAAACCACCGGCGAAGCTTCTTACATTGCCTACGATATTGACACTTGGCCGCGTCGCTGCGGTGCCGCTCCTTGTAGGCAGTATGTATCCTATATATTCGGATTGAAAGTTTATGTTGTTCATCGATTCAATTGGTTAAACGTCTATGATTTGATTTCGGACTTATTTTGAGAGAACATTGCCCGCACAATTTAATCGGGATTTATGCGATTCTGCAAATGATTGACCACGGTGTATTATTGAAAACTTTTGGATATTTTGCTACAGTACTTGTACCTGCCACGATATTATGTGCTTTAAGTTTAGTGTATTTATGTTGAATTAAGTTGTCGTGTTGTTCATGTTGGAATAATACAATTATCATCTTATTAATAACAACTCAGTTTCTTGCGTTGTCGTTAATCTGAGTTGTGATTTTTACTTAGATATGCATAATCACTACTGGATGATTTCCATATGAATGTTGATATAAATCCTAAATTTTGTCTGACTGTTTTTCTGGTTTGCTGTTTATTGTGTTTACTGAATTATTCATGGGATTGACATATTACTTTCACTGGACTAGTCTTTTATGTTGAGAGCTGGTGGGGACCTGCTACTACAACTGCTATTTTCATCGCAGCAGCCTTTACAGATTGGCTAGATGGATACCTCGCACGAAAGGTGCGACCTTTCTAGACTCGAGCTCCTTGGGATCATCTCGTTACACTTCTGTTTATTTTCCTGTTTACCTCTTACTCATTGATTTTTATGTCAAACCAGATGAACTTGGGAACTCCGTTTGGTGCATTTTTGGATCCCGTGGCTGATAAGGTAACATCAAAAGCAATTTGCCACACATGGCACAAAAATGGGCTCAATAATTATATTAATTATTTACGTAATATGAATCAAATGACATTTGAGAGATAAAAACAGCTTCATGATTTGATATGATATTTGGACAATAGAAAATAGTGATGTTATCTGGATTGGAAAGGTCACAGTTTTAAGAGAAAAAATCGATGCACGAGGGTTTCAGTTCAAACTATGAAGATGCATAGTTTTCCATAGAAGTATTGTGCTTTATCTACAGAGGACTAACTGCTGCTCAACTTACATTGAAATGTCAAAAAAGAATGTTCCAAGTGTTGATCTTCTTTCTTTGTTAAAATGAGTGCAGCTTATGGTAGCTGCCACATTGATCATGTTGTGCACAAGACCTTTTGAAGCTGGTTGGTTTGGCCATGCACCATGGTTGTTAACTGTACCTGCTATTGCTATAATCAGCAGAGAGGTAAGAGACCAATACTTCTTACAGTAATAGTTGTATATTCTTTCATGCATATCTATACACAGGATATGTGTTGTAGCTTAGCTACTGGTACACTCAGCTATTGAAAAATATGTCTTGTATTTGTGCCAAAGCTGCTACTGTAATAATAATCCAGCTGCGCTTTCTCTATCTCCTCCATGTGAATCGGTGAGTGTGTTAATGATATGCCTTCCATCGAAAGAGGAAGTGAAGGGAGGGATAGAGGGGGAAGTGGGGCGTTAGAGTTTCAATAACACTGTATGATGTTGTCGTAAGGAACAATGAGTTAACTCTTGTAAATATGGGAAGGATACAAGGTTGTGTTTTTATCCTGCAACTTTTTAGTATTATGAGGTTCCTGAAAATTGTTCATTGGAGGAATTGTGTCACTCATCTCATTACTTCTCCTTGTCTCACCAATCCCTCCTACTGACCAGCAATAAGTTAATTTCATGATTGACGGATATGATTTAAAATATCACAATGCATATTTTAATCTTCATATGTGGAGAAATCATTATGCTTTCTTCACAACATATATTGGAAATCTTGCTTGGAGTTGGAGATGTTTTTATTCAAAATGTATATACATGTCCATATTGTTTATTTGGTTTAGTTTTGCATTCATATGTTTATTGTGTCTGCATGTAGATAACTATGTCAGCTGTTAGGGAGTGGGCTGCTGCTCAGGACAGAAAGCTTCTTGAGGTTTGAACTTGAATCAATGACCATAAACGTGATTACACTTATTTCTAACTGCTCAATTATGAATTCCATCAACTCATCCAAACCTATTACTTTGGCTCTCGGTTATTACTTTTCTAGGCTGTTGCAGTCAATAATTTGGGGAAGTGGAAAACTGCCGCACAGATGACTGCATTAATCATCCTCTTGGCTGCCAGAGATGGCAGGTTCAGTTTTCTTCCTTTCTTTCAGATAATGTCATCTTTTATCAATTGAATTTGTAGAGCAAATATATGTACTGGCGGGTGATTTTATTGTTTCTGAACTGGTTTTCCCCTCCACCTGTCCTGCAGTCTTGTTGGAGCTGGGACTTTATATTCCGGGGTACTGCTGCTATATATTTCGGCATGGCTTGCCTTGTGGTCACTGGTCGTGTATGTGAGAAAGATATGGAAAGTGCTTGTTGGGCAGTAAGTTGGTATGTCCATATCTTGTTCATAGCAATTATATCAGAGATTGGACGAGTGAGGACATCCTTGCTATTATTATGAAGAGATCCTTCTAAATATGGATGAGGAAGTGCTTCCCTGTTCAAGATTCTTTAGCATAATCTGAGTTCTATCCTGGAACATTTTTATGTTCTATTTATCAAAAGGATATGAGATGAAATCGTTGATCTCGCGATCTCTCATCACCGATGTTATCAGCAAACAGCATTTGGGTGTCATTCCATTTCCCTCCTCAGGCAGTCTGTTGTTTTGGTTTGAAGTCGCTGCAAATGCTTTACATCCATTTGTTGCTCTATTTAGCAGCTTGGTGGCTGATTTTAGTCTAGAAAGAATGTTTAGTGTAATGTTACTACTCTTAGAGTTATGACAAAATCATATATAATTAGTATTAGGTGTGATGATATTATGTAGCATAATGGTTGCCATTGATGCATGCTTTTTTCTAATAACAGTGTGCGCAAGTTAAACGGTATATGATATCTAAAGGTCATGCAATTCCAAAGTTTGCAAATGATGGCGTGTTCTAAAAATGACCAGTCTGTATTTTGGTTCGAGTATATATTTTGAATTTATTAGATGCTCCACGTAATGAATAATATCGTTAAATTTCGAGTTCCAGAATGAAGAAATCGAATCACTTCTCCCTTCCATTAGAGAAATGCTACTACTTAATTATGAGATGGTTTACTTTTTTTTTTTTCCCTCCCTCTCAACTTCCTCCTTTTTCATCTTCTTCCTCAAAACTCTTACATACTTGTGATTCAAAAATTGGGGTATACACCAAATAAAACGAATTAAAACAACCCATGATCCAAAATTGGTGATTTATTCATAATTTATCCAAAAAAAAAAGGTCCCGCAAAAGTAAATAGAATGCTCATACAGAGACAGAACTCAAATTTATTATCATCTCTGTAAATTCCTCTGTTTTCATCTCGTAACTCCGGTGTGTTTCATATACCAGTAAGCAAAAATCCTCTCTCCAACGATCGCTCCGGTCAGCATCTTCCTGGCATAGTCATTAACACAATCAAACGTCCCGAGATGCCAAAGCAGCAGCACCTCTACACATCTGATTAAGTATCTCTCCCTCTTACTCTTGATGAAAAAACCAGCAAAAACAAAATACTCTCATACCAATCTACTCTCTTATGTATTGGCATCTCCTGGTGTCACTCCTCCCTTTATTGAAAGAATCGGCCCCTGAAACGAGCTCCGACTAATCAAGTGGGAGTCCAAGAAAAGAACTATTACAGTTATGTCGTCGTGGAAATGCCTCCTCACTCCTCTATCTATCTTCTTCAAGTCCGAATATCTCATTTCCCTCTTCTTCGCTGCCTCATGCAGAGCAGCTTTCACTAGCTTCCTTGCAATGCCCTAAAATAGAACATGAATATGAATATGATAGGATTATAGATATGGTGGATGTGTGTAAGAGAATTGTACATTGCGCGAAGAGGTGTGGACGATGTTGACAGCCTCTTGATTACTAAGGTGTTCCCAGAGTCCATCCGAAGCGAATATAAGAAACTGGTCCTCCGGTTGGAGCTTCTGAACATGTACTGATGGCTCGGCCAAGAGGATTGGATTCTCAAAAGGCTCTGCAAGTCTGAACTTCGCTAGCAAAGGCGCTTTGTTGAACTCGGATTTCTTCAAGTAGGCGTCCCCTATTGATCTTGAAACCTAAGATGCAACGCCAAGTTAAAAGAAGCAAAATTTTCGAAACGTAGAAAAGGATGCAAAACAAGAGTACAATACAGTCACCTGAATAAGGCCCTTCACTCGCCAAACCTTGTGCTTCAAAACGACGATCTGGGGATCTTCGGGATGCAATGAGCGTAGCTCATCACGGACAGATTCCCTACTTGCATTGTGTTCTTCTGATAATTGAACGGCTTTGACTTGTTTCCCGGCTTTTTCTAGCATTGCTAGCACTACTCTGGAATCTCCTGCATTTGCAGTGTAGATCATCCCATTGCATACGGCGCCTACCAAACAACACGAACCCACGGAGGCGATTTGTGGGTTGATCTCCCATTGCTTTTTCACCATGGAAAGAAATTGTTCCTCTGTTTCTAAGTATGCATTTTTTATAACATCAGCTGACATTTCTTGACTGTCTAATGTATACCCTGCATCAAATAGCATTTAAGTGAATAAACCATCAATTCGTTTTTAAGGTCCGAACAAGAATTAACTAATTCATTCCAATAAGACAGAATCGAGTACATTGAGCACAATTAACTAATAGAAGATGGATAAAAATATATATGCTGACATTAGTATGTTCTAAGGCAACTAAGTTCAAATTATTTCTAGTTACTCTTTGCACCTTACTAAGGGAAACATGAATTCCAAATCTTCTTATCGTTATCTAAAGTACAGGTCATATGCTAATAAGTTACTTACCATCAAGTACTTCTTTTCAGCTTTTCCACTGTAAAAGAAAGTACCATCAACTACAAGTCCCAAATTATCTAAATGGAAAAGACTAAACACAAATGAATGATCGGAAAATTGCAAACACGTTGAATATTATAACAAGTCCGGATAACAAGGAGAGAAAGAAGCATACTCTTTATATTTTCAAAAAGATGGTTGTTTATAAACCGGGAAGCTTCAGGGCCAGCATGTCCGTCGTAGATTCCAACAAATGTGCCTCTAGGACCTGACTCCATCGAACTCATTGGACCAGACTCGATCTGACATTGATCTTCTAATACATTATTTGCTTGAATTACAGCAATTGAAAACTCCCCATGTATATGTTGTCCTATATCTTTATACCACCATAAACCGTCCACATGACCGCTAAGGTCACCGCCTCGATTGCTGCAATTCTCCCCTCTATTGCTCACCACAGAGGGCCGCCAACAAGGAGTAACATATTTTCTCCATGAATTCGCAGCCATTGTAGTCATCACCAAAACTTATAATCTTTTCAGCAAAACTACCTCAAACCCAACCTCAGCTTAATATCAAATCCAGACACAATCTCAACCAACCTCAGCCCTTATTATCGAATCCAGATCACAATTTCCACCATGAATCTGTATTGTTACAAAAATATAATAAATAAATAAACAACATAAATTATAACCACACCCAATTGAAACACCAAAGCTGAACAAGGGACGTAGAACCAAAGCACTTCAAACAAGGGAGACAAAGCAAAACTATTTCAACATTGAAATTAAATCAAACAAACATTCAGGCCAAAGTTACTTCTTTTCTTTTCTCGTATAACAATAAATTGTTGTACAAGGATCGATCAAAATTGCTTCTTTTCTCGTATAACAATAAATTATTGTGCAATCAAACAGATAGATCACGAAGATACGTACAATATATTAGTAGAAGTGAAAATGCATGATCAATTCCAATGGGCTATTCTTCGTTGGCCGGTTTCTGGGTTGGGTTTATGGGAATTTTCATTTGTCAATTTATATTCATTTATAGGGTGAAAATTTTCCATGGGTTAGGGGATTCCGAATTTGACCAAGAACAAACCTTTTTTTCAGGCAATTTCTTCTCATCTCTCCCCCTCTCTTTTAATTTAACATAAAATTAGTAAATTATAATTCAATAAATAGTTAAATACTCATTTCCTTATTGTTTTCCTATTTTCTTCTATTTAGTTTGCGCCACGTGCGTCCAACCGCTTATCGTTCCTTCCTCACATGAAAATAAGACACTCGTCTTATCATAATTCAAGCTGAATTTCAACTGATTGATTTATTAAATTTATAATCTTTTTAAAAAGAAAACAATCAAACATCAACGTTTCAACTCCAGATTGGACTTGAAAAAGGCCCATTTACATTAAAACATCTCAAGTTAAAAAGGCCCACTATTTCTTCCTTATAGAATGGCCCACTAGGAAAAAAAACCAAACGATTTGGGAAAATTACAAGGGTCGGAATAAGTTTCTGAATATAATAGACCTATGAAATCAATATCTGAAATGGAAAACGTAATAGACCCTAAGTATGATGTCTTAGCATATTTTGGTCTCACTAAATGCTTTATATCATAGTATGTCATGATTAAGTTTATTACATAGTATATAGAATTATACTCCCTCCATCCCATTCAATTAGTCCTTAAACTTTTTGACGCGGTTATTAAGGAGAGGTGGGTTCTAGTTATAAAGTTGTATGCCCTACTATTTAGTGAAATTGATAAAGTTTACTAATGATCTAATTCTTTATGATTTTTTTAGTGCAAGTGGGTCACATGTACTTAAATTGAAGATATCAAAATACGGTAACCCGTGAATTTTAATTGCCGCCAAAAACTTGTTCAAGTCTAGAAAATCTGTACTGCTATTTTAATTGTTAAATTTCTTAAACATTTCAAATGCTAAGTTAATAGATTAATGACAAAATCTGATACATCAATCAAAATGGGAATCCAAAATTTGAATCCTAAACATTTTGGGTGTTTTCAAAGAATGGAGATGTATTATTTGATGGGAAAATAGGTATTTTTCCATTCACACATCAAGTGCATGCAGTTAGAGCAAGTAAAAATCGACCAAGGACTCCAGAAACTAAGCCAATACAATCAATAACCAAAGAAGTTACCAGAGAGTGTATTATTACTAAGATAAACCAAATATATACACATTGCAATCACATGTTATATGCTTTAAATATTTAGGGGTTGTATTATTTTGGTTGTACCTCATCACTATGAATTTCATATTTAAAAGCTTTACTGTTTGGTTCCTAAGTTGCCTTCAAATGGTCTTTTTATGACAGATTATTCCTGCTATAAAGACCAAATGGCCAGCAAATGCTTTTAAACTCATTTTTATTCAGCAAGATAATGTCAAGCCCCACATAACAGGCTCTGATCCAGAATTCAGAGTTGTTACATCTGCAGATGACTTTGATATAAGGCTTGTGAACCAGCCTCCAAACTCACCAGATACAAACATCAATGATCTGGGCTGGTTCAGAGCTATACAAAGTATTCAAATAGAGAATGCTTGTTATACCATTGACCAACTAGTTAATGCAATGTGCTTATCTTTTGAACAACTATCACCTACGACACTAAACAAAGTGTCTATCAGCCTACAAAGTTGTATGACTGAGATTATGAAGGTTAAGGGCATACCTCTTACAAAATTCCTGACATGAGGAAAGATGCATTGATAAGACAAGATTTGCTTCCAACTCATTTGGAAGTTTCATCAAATCTTGTCCTGGAATGCTCTCATACATGATTGAGAATGTAATTATTGAAGACAATCTAGCATTGAGGAATAGGCTATGTCTTTGAAGACAGTTGGGAAGAAAACTTTTTTGCAGATGCATATTAGATCTAATGTACATGTAAAGTGGTTGTAATTCACTCTTAATTTCGCCAATTGTAGTAGATTACCAATGTTCTAACTTTTTGTACTTATTTCGATGTGTATAAATATCTAAGTTTTATTGTTATGCAATTGGTCTTTATAAACAGCAAACAA
Organism: Lavandula angustifolia; assembly: GCA_028984105.1. Lineage (NCBI taxonomy): Eukaryota > Viridiplantae > Streptophyta > Magnoliopsida > Lamiales > Lamiaceae > Lavandula > Lavandula angustifolia. The sequence continues at coordinate 13,210,297 of CM054824.1, read as the reverse complement.
GAAATCTCACATGGTTCAATAGATTCCACCAATTCCAATATGAATAAAAGCTAAATTAATAGGCAGATAAACAACAAGCAAAAGACATCACAAGGTACAAATGATTCCACCAAATCCAATAGGCAGAAAAATAATTACAGTAGGCACATAAACAACAAACACAAAACCTGACAAGGTAGAAATCATTAAACCAATTTCAATAGGCAGAAAAGCTCCGCTCATAATCTAGGGATACTTCCATCGGAGATCCGTCTTCTTTCATCATCTCGGAGTGGGGGAGACTTCGACCATAACTATATTGCCCAGGAGTATAACATCCGAGAGAATAGTCGCCGCCCACCCGATGGAGGTGTTGGAGACATTGGGCTTTATCGTCGGCGACAGACGAGATCTTGGCGTTGGCACCGCTGCATAAGACGAAATCGCTCAAATCCGAGGGAGGGGAAATTGGGGCTTGACTATCATCGAACAACCAAGGTGCATTTTCGATGGAGTCACCGCCCATAGTTTCCATTACATACGAGGAAAGGAAACATGGGGCTTGACTGTCTTGGACCAGCCAGATATCACCGTCGCCGTACTCATTCTCCATTTTCTCCATCCGCAAGAGGTGGGGGAGACTGCGACACACCTAGTCCTCAAACGGCCAGATCTCTCCGGAGTCGGAGTCGCAGCCCACAAACGCGCTCATATTTGCAGTAGAAACGAACTCACTCTCTAGAACGAAGTTTTCGCCTGGACCGAGAAGGTCAGCCTGTAACTCATCGGGAGTTTCCAACGGTGGGAAATTGAAGGAAGAATCAATTCTCTTCATGGCGTGGTGGGGGCAAAGATAGATCTAGAGTTTGGGTGGGGGGCGGCGCTGGAATGAGAGAGAGAGAATCAAGATCTTGATCTAGGGTTTGGGGGGAAAAGATGTTGTGTTAATTTGTAGGTAGGAGTATTAATTAAGTGTAGTAATTTAAGTTAATTAAATCAAGTAAGTGTGTATTAAGATGTTAAAAATTTTCCATTTCGGATTGGAGACAAGTTAAATAAGACGACCGAAAAAAGAAACAGAGACAAGTAGGAGTGTGCAAAAAAAAATTAGGTTCCCGCACCCGTACCCTTACCGTTCAGGTCTGGAAAAATGGGTACGGGTACCCATTTCGCGGGTACCCGCAAAAAAACATGCGGGTCGGGAACGGGTAATAGCCGGCCAAACCCGTTCCCGAATGGATACCCGCAATTAATTATTTTTTTATTAATGCCTTAATTTAATAGCCTATTTCCTAATTTATCAAATCCAAACCCATTAGCTTTGCTGCCCATGCCCAGCCCTAAATCTACTCCACCTCCACAATTCGACGCTGCACAGCAGCACAACACCACCCGACACCCACTCTGACTCTGCACAGCCGCACAACACCACCCACCGCCACCGCCACCTGCCACCGGCAACCTCCACGTTGTTCAGTCGGACCAGATTCAGCGAACCATTTTTGTTTGGTATTATCTTGCTTTTATCTCTTCCATTCTTTGTATGCCCTGATTTCGCACGCAATATTTGCCATAATCTCTTTTAGGTTTTTCTTTAATTTCATGAATAGGCCTGATTAAAGAAAATATCGACATTAGGTTAGTGGAATTTTGGCTCTAGTTTCCTTTGTCATCGTTTTCATAAATCATAAGTACAATAATTTATGTTGTATGTTTATTGCTTATCCACATGAGTTATATCAATTTGCTCAATTTTCTTGGATATTTTAGGTAATTAATTATCCTTTTTCTGGTTTCTTTTTGTTGTTTTGTCTATTGGGCTAATCTTGAATGTTGTATATATTGTTCTGTTCCTGATTAACTAAAAGGGTTTTGATTCAGTACGAATTTTATGAGATTTTTTTTTTTGCAAGGATTTGTTTCAAACATTTCTAATTTGCTATCATTAGATTTAGGGTTGAGATTTTTGAGATTTGTAGAAGCAAAGCTTTGGTAAAACTTCAATTTTATGATCCCTGATTACATTAACTTTAAGTCCTAATTAAGTGATATAAAAGTAATTGAGGTCAGCAAAGTAGTCTTTCAAATTTGATTGATTCAATTCGAGCCTTTTCTAAGGTTTGATTTGATTAAGGAGGATCTAGTTCTTGTTGGGTTATACATTCATGCTGCATTTTAATGTTTGTGTTATTATGTCACACATGATATATGGAAGGGGGATCTTCTAGTGCAGCAGATTTAAGTGGGAATTCTGAAGACTTCTCCAAAGTTGGGGACACCAATGCATCTATTGAAGTAAGTAACTCAAATGCTTCTCTTGATGATGAGGTTGGTGATGATAATATTGTGGAGGGGAGTTCGACTAGCTCTCTAGTTTGGACTCATTTTGATAAATTTGTGTCCCCAATGGATAAATTTATGAGGGCTAAGTGTAAATATTGTGCTAGAGAGCTTAAGACGGGGGGTAGAAAGTATGGAACAAAGGGACTTTGGAACCATTATGGAGCATGTAAAAAATCACCCCAAAGCATAGCAACAAACCAAGCACGAATTAACATGCAAATGCCATTATTTGATTCGACTGGGCAAAAAGAAATTGTGCCTTTTACTCCCTTGTGGAAATATGATGAAAAAGCTGCTAGAAAAGCTTTAGCCTTAATGTTTATAGTTGATCAAATACCTTTTATGCATGTTGAACATGATGGCTTTAGGTTTTTTATGGCAACTGTTTGACCCTTGCAACTTCCATCTAAAAAGACTTTAGCTCTCGATTGCTATAAGATTTATGAGGAGGAAAGGATTAAGCTCAACGCTTTTATAAAACATAGCTCTCAACGCATTTCCTTTACCACATACACTTGACTTCACTTCAAAAAATAAATTATATGTGTCTTACTGCCCATTTTGTTGATAATGGTTGGAAAATGCAAAAAAAGATCTTGAACTTTTGTCCAATTTTAAGTCATAAAGGGGATGAGATTGGTAAGACAATTAAAAGTGCATCAAAAGTTGGGGTGTTGAAAAGATTTTTACGTTGATTATGGATAATGCCTCTGCTAATACGGTTGCCATAGAATTCTTAAAAAGAAGATTGGATGTTTGGAAAATAAGTATATTAGGTAATAAATATGTGCATATGAAGTGTGTTGCACATATTTTTAACCTAATAGTGCAAGATGGCTTGAGGGAGAGGGAAGAAGATGATGCTATTTCTGCAATTAGGGGAGCTATGAAATATATAAAAAGCTCGTCATCCAGGTTGCAAGCATTTAAGGACTGTGTAGCTAATGAAGCTCTTGATACAAATAAGTTGTTGTGCTTGGATGTACCCACAAGGTGGAATTCCACGTATATGATGTTGGAGACAGCCTTACTCTTGAAGAATGCCATTGGTTCCTTTTTTGATAGTAATGACAATTATAGGAGTGATTTGGCACAATCACCTTTCAATGGAGTTCCAACTGAGTACCATTGAGAACGGTGTGAGAGATTGGTGACTTTTCTTAGTTGTTTTTTTATTGACAACTAAGAATGTGTCTAAATCTTTACACCCCACTTCTCATTCTGTATTTCATGAGATAACTGTGGTCCTTCTTGAGATTCGAGAGGCTTTGGCTAAAAAAGAGGAAGATCCCATTTTATATAGAATGGGGGTAAAAATGCAAGCAAAATTTGATAAGTATTGAGGAGCATTACGAGATATGAACTATATCTTATACTATGTTGTGATACTTGATCCTCGTCACAAAATTGATCTTATTAGTTACTCATTTGAAGATATGTATGATGGTCAGACGAGTTTGACAATGAAGAAGGCAGTCAAATATGGTTTGGTAGCAATGTTTGAGGATTACAAAGTTAGGTATGGTAGTGATGTCATGCCTAGTACGACATCATCTACGAACCCCCCCCGAATTTGCAACAAAGAGACCGAGAATGACTTACAAGAATTACTTGAAGAAGTTGAAGATTGTGAATGAAGGTAGTGAAAATGTGAAGTCGGAATTGGAGCGGTATTTGGCCGAAGATGTGGAGCCCGAAGGTGATGATGAGGACTCTTTTGACATCTTAAACTGGTGGAAGGTGAATTCTCAAAGGTTTCTGATTCTCGCACGAGTAGCACGTGATGGGCTAGGAGTTCCAGTTTCAACAGTTGCCTCAGAATCGGCATTTAGCACGGGTGGTCGTGTTCTTGATGCTTTTAGGAGCTCGTTGTTGCCTAAAACAGTTGAAGGCCTCATTTGCACTCAAGATTGGGTTCATAGATCACCTAAGCCAGTAGTTGTTGAGGAGAATGCTAATGAAGCTGGTTTACTAGAAGAAGGTACCTTATAGCTTTAGTGTTTATGTTTCTCTTGTTTAAAGTTAAAAAAAAATCTAACTTAAAGTCTTTATTTCTTGTAGATTGGAAGAAGGGAGGTGTTGAATCAAGTGGTGAAACTTCATCGACGATTATTCAATGACGATTTTCTACATATGCTTGTTATTGACATGTTTTGCTTAACTTATAATTATCTTTTATATTGAGTAACAATTTTTACTAAATTTTTTCCTTGTTTTACATTGTGTTATAAAGTCGTCGAGAAGATGACATTTACTCATGATGGAAGAGGATCTGACTTTTGACAATTGTTGATTTGGATTCAATTATTTAAATTCGTATGGACTTGGAATTTATCATTCTGTTTTGAATTTGTATGGTGTTCGACTTGGAACTTATCATTCTATTTTGAATTTGCATGGTGTTGGACTTGGAATTGATTATTTTGGTTTGGATTTGTTGATTTTTTTTGTTAATTTATATTAATGAATTTAGCTTTATTGAAATATATAGTAAGATGTGCGGGTATTCCCGCTCCCATCCCGTATCCGCTCTATGCGGTTCGGGTAACGGATAGTAAAATTCATTTCCCGCAGGCACGGGGTACTCGCGTGTGGATACCCGTCCCACACCCAGCCCTAGAAACAAGTTGAATGGGACAGAGGGAGTACTAATGTTTATTGTATTTCTGCATGTGGAATCATTAGAGCCAGAGGCTCATAGCAGTCCATTTAAGGCCCATTAATAGAAATAATAAACTCAATGATTAAAGCCCACTATCCCAGCTAAGGTAAGGCCCCACATTGGGATCATTAGATGAAGCTATTCATTCAATTATCATCATTCTTATTTGCTCTTCTTTCTTCTTCTTCTTCTTTTTTTTTTCTTTCTTTCTCTTTCTTATTTTTAAGATATATACACAAGCGACATAACCCCTATTCATGAGTGTGAATAGAGTAGAAACTGCTAGTGAGACTCGAGCATATAATCTTGGATTTATGTAATTATCACTAGATTAAAATTATATTTTTCGTTATATTTCGTTCGAGTAGTGCATTTACACTCATTTTTTGCACTACATTGTATATACTCTATGTTCACATTATTATAGCAACAAAAGAGATGATGACGAGATGTTGTATTCGAGACAAAAATCTTGAGTAATTTGATTTGTGTTGGTCCCACCAAAGATTTTTGCATGTATTTGTAGAATTAACTTTGTATGTAGTGACTGTACGTATGGGCTAGCGGCTACTATTTAACCTCGCTCATCTGCAGGCAAAAAACGTGTTTCACAGTGTTATGTGTTCATACGTATGTACCTTGTACAGTTGTACTGATCACAAGAATATGGGTTGATTAGATTCAAGGTAGCCTTAGGAGGCTATATACAATGCTTCAAGTTTAAAGTGGGGTCAATGTTTTGTCCTAAAACAGAGAGACGTGAATGTTAGAATATGGAATTAAAATAAATAGTTATATACATATGGAATTAAATTCGTTGGCAGAAAGGGACAAAAGATGTAGTAGCTAGTTTGCACTTTGCAGCATGACATGTCACGAGTTGGACGGCTGAAAGAGTCAAGGGCCGGTGCTGACGGGCAGCCACTCCTTTATTCATAATTTGAAATCTTTATTTTCGTTCATTTAATGATATGCAAATGTCATTAATTAATAATAATATTGGAAAGAGAATAAAATGAATTCTAGTATTTAGTAGCGAGAAAATTATTAAATAAGTGGAGTGGCTTATGATATGACTAAGTTAAATCATTCTATTTTCCTCCTAAACAAACTTTTGATAAGTGATAACCTTGTTTTCTCTTTTTCCATTTTTGTTATAATGAGGAAATCGTTACTTAAAGCGAAAAGCGTGCATTTAATAATCGTATATAATAACAAACATGCAAGTGAATCAAATTTGGCTAAACATTTATAATAGATTCACACATGACGTCATTAATAGGTTTAAATTCATGAAATTGGATGAGTCACAAGACAATCATATTGTTTTCCCTCTTGTTAATTCCTTTTGTTGTTTTTTGAAGTGATGAGGTGGGAAATTGTCCCGTTGTAGATGCATCTTATTATGTTTAATTTCCCCTACTCATCTTTTATCGATCCCAAATTTTGATTTAAAAATGGCCAAAAACAGGTTTCTTTTTTGCGTTTTATTAGTAAAAATAAGCAAGTTGTCGTAATTTACTAATTTTCTTGAAACAAAAACTGAAGTCTCAAATTGAAATCCAGCAATAACATTGTCTCATTTCTTTGATTTTTCTCTGCAATCAACAAAAACTAGTCTAATTAATTAATGAGCCGCGGAGATGCTGCTCCACTAATGCTTTTGTGTTTTGTTTTTTTTCTTGGTTTTCTAATATTTTTTACTACTTTTGTTTTAATTTTCTCTTTTATATTGGAATAATTTTCTAAATTTTTTCATGCAATTCATTTTTTAAAGCAGAATGTAATTGACATTTTATAAATTAATTTGAAAAAAAATATCATCAGATATAGAAATATAGGAAGTAGTAAATCTCCTTAAACTAAACTCAGCCAAACACCTAAAATGCAAGAATTTATAAAGTAAGTGGTAAAATACATTTGCACTATTATTCCCTTAAAAAAAAGGTTCCTTAATTATGGATAAACACTTTTCAAAAGTTTGCATTAACTCAATCACTTATTTGGGCGACCCTATTTCCCACCAAAATTTCACATTACCAATCCTATGATGATAATCTTTCAATCTATGCTGTCACTGCACGTTCTCTTGAAAGCAATCATGCATTTGCTTTCTCTCAAATTTTAAAGATTCTTCACTACACAATGTCTTGTTGGGACCCGCTTATGATCTCGTTTTGTATAATCTGCATACCACATATTTTATGTCGAAACTTGAGAGTATCCGACTTTCATAGTGGCCACAATTTGGGTCCCTAGATTGCACTTGCACTTGCACATGCACTCAAATAAAGTTGTATTACTAATTTGTAAAGGCTGTGGCTCTCAACTTGACTCGACTCCGACTCGTTTATATATTTAGAAAATAGAAATGTATGGATTCAACAAGCTAAGGGATGAAATGGAATATAGTTTGAGACAACTGAAAAGGTGGGTGTGGGCTGCAGTTTGTCACGCCTTGTTTGTCTTGTAATTATCTTTCATGTGCTTCGAGTCGTCGTTGCATCATGAGTTTATTACAGAATCTCTACAATGCCAAACAAGCCCTCCCCACTTCTTTTTCTCTACACCAGTCGTTATGTTATTATGGAAAATATACCAATCCATCATTTTGTTATTTCAACATTTTACTAAGGCTGACTTTTTTCTTTTTTATATCTTGAAGAAATATTATTAATTCTAAATCGATCTTAATTGGGATCGAATACTTAATAATCACTAAATCAACCATTTTATGTAGAAGTGAGAATATATACTAGAGAGAAAGAGAGGAGAGGGAGTAGTGGTGGTTTCATTTTAACTACCAATAGAGCTTTAATTTTGTTAATTAGGAAAATAATGGGGCTTTTTCTCTTTTCTTTTTTTATAGAAAACACATTTGCAAATTGCAACTACTTATATTGCTAGTAATTTTGAATGTGTTATAAATAACTCGATATAGAATGTATTGCCTTAATTATGTTCAGCATTTCTATACATTAAATTAGAATGTGACGGTTGGTCATTATTCCAACTTAATTAGTAACAATTAAAACTTACAGAGAAAATGAATGACTAAGATGAAATTATTGTCCTTTCTGATAGTTTGGTAGAAGAATATTAAAGCAATGTCCACTTTGTAAATAGTAATACCACTAACTATTGCTTAGGCAGCACTACTTGTAAAAAAGTCATGCCTAATAATCCCATGGTTTCATCTTTTTCCAAACAAAAAAGAGCATCATATCATTCATTCGCATTATCATTTTTCCATCCCATTTCATTTCTTTCATTATGTATATCAATTATATTAGTAGGAGTCGTTTTAATTGAAATAACATCAACCTCTCCATATGTTATAAATTAAATATTTTAAACTGATGTGGCAAATTTCGAATTTAGATCTGTCCAAAGCTTTCACAATCGGGTCTGGCCCACAAAGCCCGACCGCCAATTGATCAGAAGCCTTGAATAAAAGCCCTCGTGCACCAATTCTTTTACTGGTCAAGGGGCCGAGGAAGTGGTTCACAGCCCTCCACGAGCCTCTTTATTTCATGTTGATAATTCGTATAATCACTGATATGACTATTTCACCGAACTTCTCTCCAGAGACATTGTCCAAATCGGTGCGTCTTTCATGCGCGTTGGAACTTATCAAACAAAGAGTTATGTTACTTTAGAAACGTTATAATTACGGCCGCCATTCACCGGAACTTTGGTCGTCAGCTCCCTTGTTATCAGTTCACCAACTTTCTTGATCTTCAGGCACTGAGCAGACGTTAGCCCCATACATTATCTTATGATGCATATCGTCATTTTTTAAAAGTAAATTCCGACCGCTATGTAAAATATGGAGTAATAACTTGCAACATAGTAGTAGTATATAAAAGATATAAATCAAATTATGTTAATATGAAGACGTGGATTATCTTGGTCACACAAGCAAGGGGGTAGTAGCTTATAGTTTCACGATCCATGTATAATTCTTATAGCTATGAAAAAAAAAACTGAAAACTGATTTCATGTCCATGGTACAAAAAAATGCAAGGAATTATTTTGTCATATTCTTCTAGAATTGGTGGAGAGATTCAATGTTTGAAACCAAGCATTTACAATGTCACACAAGAATCAATATGATTTTTTTTCTACATTGTTATTTCCTTTAAAATGAATTCATTATTATTTTGAACAACAGCACAAATAAAAGAAAACAATTATGACAGTAAGAAAAGAGTATAGCTAGAGTTCTTTGATCTTATGCAATGTGGATTAATTAACAAATTATTACGTCGGTAGTTAGCCAATCTTAATATTTAGTACTAGTTCCAGTTATTCTCACCTCGTGATACATCACTCAAAATAAGGATGTAGGGAAAAAAGAAAAAAATAAATTAATTCTCTCTCCTTACATTTTTCAGATATTCTTGGCATGCATTTCTAAAATTTATTAGTTCATTTTTTTATCTCTTTCCCACTCTTCGCTTTTCTTTTGTTTCTGGGAAAGTTGTGGTGTTCTAAAGCAAGATATAATCAAATTCTTAACTAAATTATTCAAATGTTGATATTATGACTTGCAATGCATTATTGCCTGGATGGTGGTCCAATTTCCATATGAACGTAATGCAGATGGAAGTAACAGTTAATCTACTTAAGCTACTGTGAATATGTTTCCTTTTTTCAATATTATAAGATAAAAAAAATTTATTAAGACAACCCCAAAAAATTTATACTCCTAATTGGAAGCAATATTTTCTCCTGGACTTTATAGAAGGGTATTCCTGGAAATAGACAGCACTAAACTAGCCGTTAAATAGGAAACGGTGGAAGGTGGTGGGCCACATTCGTCGGTCGGTGAAAATGAAACCCAGACTGTGGCCCATGGACGGCCCGATTTCAATTAAAATTAACTAATCTAATCTTAACCATCTTCCGTAAGCACTAATTATCTCCTAATCCCCGCACTGTATTTCCACAATAAATACCCCCCCACTCTTCCACCTTCCTCTCTCACTACCCTCCCACACAATCCCTCCCACACAATCAGTCACTCTCTCTCTACACATTCGTACTCTCTCTCCCCAATTTCTGCTTAGATGACGAAGGACGTGCCGGAGCAGGGCTCCTACGGGGCAAAGGACTACCACGACCCGCCGCCGGCGCCGCTGTTCGACGCGGATGAGCTAACGAAATGGTCGTTTTACAGAGCTCTGATAGCTGAGTTCATCGCGACGCTTCTGTTCCTCTACATCACCGTACTGACTGTGATCGGGTATAAGAGCCAATCCGAAGCCGATGAGTGCGGCGGCGTCGGAATTCTCGGCATTGCGTGGGCCTTTGGCGGCATGATTTTCATTCTCGTCTACTGCACCGCTGGAATCTCCGGTGAGCTCATCAACTCTTTCTTAATATGCACATCACGGCGTCGTTTCTTAGACTAAAATAATCTCAGCTGCATGCGCAAGAGGAATTTTTCCGGCTGGAAAGTCGAATTTCTTTTCTTTTTCTTTTTTCTTGAAAAAGAAGAAAGATTCATCTTTCGTCATACTCCACCACATAAATATTTGTTTTCATCTTCAAAAAGACGGATTCTGTTCAAGAGATTATGCAAAACAGTTGAAAATCTAATTGATTGTAACGTCAAGAATTCAGACCCCACCCAAAATTTAAGAAAATCAAATAGGAAGCCTTCCCACGCTACAATGACGAAATTATAATGGTTTTTCTTGTTTATTTCGATTTATCTTATGTAGCGTGTTGATTGTTGCAGGGGGTCACATTAACCCAGCGGTGACATTCGGGCTTTTCTTGGCCCGAAAAGTGTCCCTACTTCGGGCCGTGATGTACATGGTAGCTCAATGCTTGGGAGCAATTTGCGGAGTCGGGCTTGTTAAGGCCTTCCAGAGCTCATACTACAAGAAGTTCGGCGGCGGTGCCAACGAGCTCAGCCACGGTTACAGCACCGGAGTCGGCCTCGGCGCCGAGATCATCGGCACCTTCGTCCTCGTATACACAGTCTTCTCCGCTACCGACCCAAAGAGGAGCGCTAGAGACTCTCACGTTCCGGTAACTCTTTTTTTTTTTTTCCCTTCCAAGTTACATATTAGTAATACGAGATCCCATTTCCATAAATCATGTTTTAATGTTATTTCCATTAGTGTAACCATCTAGATGCCTACAATATAGTCTCATAAATGTACCGTAATTGGACGATAAGTATCTAGATGGGAGAACTTGAAACATGAAAATTTGGACCTGGATTAATAATGGCAATTCAATAAAGATGGGTCTTGATGTGTGAAAAATTAATGTATTGAAATTGAGGGAGTGCTATTCTAGTGTCTAGATGTAGTAAATTTGATTGATTGCTTCTTCGTTTCAAGCTAAGTCCAAGTTTCTGATTCAGCAGATATGTCTTTTGCAAGTTGGGCAGTTGCTAAAACATGTGGTGGTTACAATTCTAAGAATCCCATAGGGCCCCACCACACACACACGCTAGTAAAAGTAAAACAGAAATTAATGAAGTAAAATTAATTGTTTGTTGGAATATCTACAAACTAGGTGTTGGCACCACTCCCAATTGGATTTGCGGTTTTCATGGTTCATTTGGCTACGATTCCGATCACCGGCACCGGAATCAACCCTGCAAGGAGTCTTGGAGCTGCAGTTATATACAACCAGGACAAGGCTTGGGATGATCAAGTATTTTTTCTACATGAATATTTCTTGAAAATACTTCAATTATTCTTGTGTTTATTTTAATTCTAACGTCTGTATGTATTTATTATGTAGTGGATATTCTGGGTGGGACCCTTCATTGGAGCAGCCATTGCAGCTTTCTACCATCAGTTCATTTTGAGGGCAGGAGCAGCTAAAGCCCTTGGCTCATTCAGGAGCAGTACCCACGTTTGATCCCAAAAGATTGGGAAAGAATGGCCATTTCCTTGTTTGTCTTTCTTCGTGGAGAGATGAACTTATCATTTTCGTGTGAATTGTTAATCATCCTTTTATTTAAAATGTTGTTGTATCTATGAAACCACTTTGAGCTCTCCACCATCTCAATTATTCTTGAAGCAATGATGGAGGAGTTCTTGAAATAAAGGGTCGCTCAGATATTTTATCTTTTAGTGTTCAATTATATTTATTTCATCACGCCAAGGATGGATCTAGAGTTTAGTAGCCAAGTGAATTGATGAAAAGTAAATACTTCATGCAACAATTTGCAAATTGAATAGTCTCGTTTTCCTTCTCGAGCTATTCTACTTGATTTGTGGAACTCACTCGTCCATACACAACCAACCACTCATATTAATCTCTGTGCCGAAAGAAATGAGACAAATCAAATAAAACAGAGGGAGTAATAAACTGAATTAGCGACAACCAACATAGGAATCGAACCACATACTTGTAAGAATTACCAAGGTTGCTAAATCACTAGAAGATAGCTTTAGTGCCTATTTTACATGCAACCCCCCTTAGAGCAAGTCCAATGGAGCTGCAATTTGAGTTTTGCAGTTCAAAACTCAATCCAACCATGCTGCAAAATAAACTGCAAAACTCAAATTTCTCCAGTTTTTGTACAGTAAATAGGTAGAAATCCGTTTTTACTGGAGCTGCCTGCATAGGATTAATTTGCAAAAAAAAAGTATTTTCATTGTTTTCAATTCTCGCCCTAAATTTGTTGTCATTCACATAAAGCCCCAAATCCATGAATTCTGAGGGAAAAGCTTGCTACGTTTTTACTGTTACTTACCGAAATCGAGAGTTCATCTTGTTGCATAGGACTGATTCGAATCGATCTATTTGCTGCATAGGACTGATTCGAATCGAGAGTTCATCTTGCTTCATAGGAATGAATTTGTTGCCATTCACATAAAGCTTGCATACGACTGATTCGAATCGATCTATTTGCTCTTGCTGGCGATCTGATTTTCGCCTTCCTTTTTGGGGAGGGATGAGGATGAGAGAGTGAGGAGAAAACTGGCGATGAAAGAAATGAGAAAAATGGCGAAAGGGGTGGGGGGAGAGAGAGAGGGATGATTGTAATTGAATTTAATTCTCCTTCATCTTCTTTTATTAAATTAGTCAACAAATTAGTTTATCTTATTCCTTATTTATTTTGTTATTCATTGTTATTTCTTATTTAATTAAATCAAGATTTTATTTCCTTATTTAATCAAGATATTTTTTTCCTTATTCCTTATTTACTTAAATTAGTTAGTTGATAGTGAAAACAAATACATAGTTCTGAAATAAAATACAAGACTTACTAGAAATTAAGAAAAACATAATGAAAACAAATACATGTAGGTAGAAAAATATGTAATTAGGAAAGTGGAATGTACCAATGTGTAATTAAGAAAAATATGTAGGTAGAATTGAAAGGTATTTTATGAAAGGATATAAAGAGAATATTCTTTTGGATTTGAGTTTGGGTTTGATGGTTAGAGATAAATTACTGTTTGATTTGACAGAAACTGAAAAATGGGTATTGGTTTTGAGTTTGTGGTTGGAGATGCTCTTACTAGATCCGCCCATAAATTCACCACTATCATTAAATGGATGATTCGCGATCCACTATATACTCCACCCACTTGCCTTCTTCTTGCTTAACTTGTACTCTTTTAATCCCTAACCTATGTTCTGATAAGTTTGCCAAAAATCATAAAGTGAATCTGTACTCAATCATACTACAATAATTTTGAATTTCTTCTCCAAATTCCAATATCTTGGGTAAAGTAGTTGTGTACTTTTTAATACTGTACATTAATTAATGATCCTCTACCAAAACCACCTCAATAGCTTAAATATACATAACTCAATCACAACCATACATAAATAGCTACTAGAAAACTTATTGCATACTGATTGTGATGGACTGATAGGAAAGTATCAACGCAAACCCCAAGTTAACAACAAGATTAGGTTTGAATCTTTTGATGATAGATAGGCATCAAGTTGATTCAACTTTAAGAATAAAGACATCCGTTGCCAAATTCATGAAATTATAATCAGGACGGCCCCCTACCAATCACTACATGTTGCTCTAAAGGGGGAGTTTTGCCTGCTTTAAGTAAACTTCGTAAGTAAACAGAACTAGAGAAAGAGTAGTAGATTAGAATACGTATCACCCAAGTCTTTCTGATTTTTTCCATATACAAAAAATGAGAGGCTCTACACAACAAGTGTCCTAAAAAAACCTCCACAGCTGGGAGGGGCCATCAATGGCGGTTGGGGGAGAGGGTAAATTGAAGAGGTTCAGAAGATCGACACGATTCTCTGGAGAAAGGAAAGAAACCTAACCAGAGTAGGCAAAGCATCCAACTTCTTTACGTTTCATCCAATGAAAAGCTTCCTGAGAGGCCCATCCTTGCGATCTTTGGTAGTTGACTCAGTTAATGCTAGGATTCTGCGGATGCCGGTTGTGGCAGCACCTCTCCCGAGTGCAGTAGCTCTTGCCACAATCTCTTCCTTCAATGGAATGATTCCAGCAGGTATGGATGGATTAGCTATTGCAGGTGCAACCACAGTGTTGGGTGCAGCTGGGACGACGTTCTTGATGGATTGTTGATATGTCCCTGCTCCACGCTTGTTGTAATCGTCTAGTATGCTTTGCTGATCAGTCCTTTTCAGGCCCTGAAATAGATCAAGTGAAACAAAATAAAATAGTGTTTTACCAAAACATCAAAACTAAGAAGTATGAGCAGAAATCAGAAAGTCATAACAAAATTAGTACAGAAATCACAATGTCTTTTACCAAATTATTTGAGATAAAGAAAGCAAAAGCATTTTCATGCATACAAGCTTTAAATTAATCTATGAGCAAAATGAAAAAAAATTGAGGTTTTTCCTAGAAGATGAATGGGAAGGAAAAAGAAGGTCGAAGAGGTTAATGATGGGAAACAGCTACCTTAAGATCCAGAATTCGCTGGAACTCAGACGGTCTACCCTCAGGCAGCAAAGCACAGTATGTATCCGCCACAGAGTCGATAGGGGACAATATGACCTATGAATGAATCATTTAAAGAACATTTATATGAGGTAACAGTGATCAAAGAGGGCCTTGCCAAGCCACAAAATCAAGTGTCGTGAAATCTTACTTTTAGTAGTGCTTCAGCTTTGCTCATTTCACGGCTAACAAATTTTGAGTAGCCGGCACCAGCAGATACCTGCTCGGAGAAGCAAAAGGGACAGTCACAAAATAGAGAACACGGTAAACAACCTAAACAACTAAGTTTTTACTGAACTAATGAAAAACAGGAGCATGTCATATTCAGTGTGGACCAACTGAAAAATCTTGACGGGTTATTCCAAACCTAATAGTCATGGATTTTATCAAAATAATGTACAGATATCAGTTAGGAGTATGATGGCATCCAAATGAAAAAGGAGTCACTTTTGTGATCGTAGAATCTGCTCTTATTGAAGCAGAAGGCGAAAATAAACTCAGGAATTTAATAGCTGAAGCCATTTAAGCAAGTTCAACCAGCTTCTCATTCCCCCAAATAATTGATAATAACTAGCTTTTCATCAGTCAAGAGGCCCTAGACTGCAAGCCTAAAGTTAATTATGTAACATAAGACATCTAAACTTTACTTGGCTGCTCCATGAATGGACAAGAACGGCGAACCCATGAATATCTGCCACTCATGCTTGGTGCATTCACATTCCGATAAGTAGTGAAGACACAAGATATAGTTGTTACATGAACGACGGAGTCATGGATGTGTATTTGCCTCGTTCATCTTGCGAAAGTTTATTGATATTAATTGCCAAAAAAAACGAGTTGATATCTTACCTGTTTTCCAAGGGAAGGAATTTCCAGAAGGATTGTTTTGACGGCTTGTGTATCCAATAGCATCTGACATCAATGTACAAAAGAATATATTAAAGAGTTAACAAATGAGTTCATTTTCACACGACAAAACTGTTGAGATAATTATCACTTGATGCATGCTTTTTTTAACAAAGTCCATCCAACCATGTAAACCTTTTGCAGAAAATCTGTAAGGCAAGACAGAGCTAAAAGGAATTAGTACTTGTTGTGCTCCTGTTTCAGAGATTTGCTTGCATTTGAAGATATTGAGATAGAAGCGTGGACCAAGAGATGATGCAAGCTGCAAAAAATCGAAGGATTAGATTTTAAATCACTGACTATGTAAATGAAGAAAAAAATAAGAGAAGAAATGAGTAGGTTGTCATAGATCAATTAAAGACAAATCTTCTTGTGTATAAAGAACAAAAAGTTATTTCTCCGGAGTTCCACTCCTACTATAGGGGATCTGATCCTTTAATGGAGTACTCGTGAATTGTATCAAGAAGCGAGGGGGCAAAGATCACTTCTCCTTTCATGCCTCTCTTGTGCAGGGAAGAGAGAGAATTTGCAATCTTATCAATGAATACAGTGGAAGCAAAGACTGTCTCAAGAAAAGTTATATAGCAAGTTTCATAAACTAAAGTTGTATTACCAAGAGCCAAATGTTGGTAATCATCATGCACAGTATTCTTTAGGAGTTTATATGTATGCAAACTGGAAATAACAGTAAACACCTTCAAGTGCCACCCTCTGACTAAAGAGCAGGACACAAAAAAGTCAATGAAGTAATTCATACTTATTCACCTTATCCAGAAAGAACTGGAAATATATAGGAGAAAGAAGCCTTCCAAGTACTGGAATGCTTGCATGCAGAATTGTATTTATGCCGTTCACATATCTGCAGGAATATCCATAAGGTTACCATATGACAAAACACACTGTAAGCAATCATACACTACTAAGGCATCTTACTCCGATTGGTCACCAACACTTTCAAGTGTGCCCCAAGGAACACGTGTCATTGTAGCCATTTCAGCATCAAACTTTGTTTCTATACCATGCACAAGAGTCATCAGTGCTTTTGTTATAACTGCTGAGAACTCATCCTGCACGATACAGCAACATTATGACAGGGCTGAGGTCACATGGTAGCAATGGTAAAACAAGGAATATGAAGGATTTCTCCACCTGTACTTCAGACATGTCAATGCTATCTGCATACTGGGGATCAACTACTTTGGATACATTTTCAGCCAATTCACCTGACTGGTAATGTTTAGGGTAAAAAACAGAGTCTCAGTCTTGGATAAAATAAAAAATAATAAACAGATGAAATAACTTAAGTAAATCTATATCTGCAGAGGTCGCCAGATATGGAAATCTTAAATAATTACCCCATCAGAGAGAGCCAAGTGAAAATTGGAGAAGCTTATTAAATATATTGCATATCACATGTGGTAACTTGGTTGACTAGATGTTTGCGAAACTTATAATTTTTTATCTACTGGAGTACATGTAGTTGCTGCAACTTCTAAGTTTTCAGTGAAGGTCCAAATCAGCGGTATAACCTGATGTTACTTAGTTAGAAAGGTGTAATACATTAGAGTATGACAATACTTTTATTGAGAGAGTAAGAATTTCAAAACCCAAAGTTCTTTAGGTCAATTTGGTCAATTTAGCTTGTTTGTTAGATGACAACATGATTGAGAATCCTATCTTCAATCATACGAACTCCACACAATAAGAAGAGAAGAATTATGGTAGACAAAGAGCCTAGAGTAACTGTACACGGAAGCAATAACAAGCGGGAAAAGTTGTTTCACCAACATTATGCATTATAGAGAAAAGGAAGAAAGCAATTGATATTGCAACTAATTACTCAACCAGATTGATTTTGCAGATAAAATGAAGCATTTCAAAAAACTAACCGTCTTGTGACAATATTCAGCTGTGTTGACTATATAGCAGATCAAACGTTCATCCTTGTCAGATGTCTATGAAAGAAGGCCCGTCAGTTGAACACAACAAAGAGAACATGGAAATAATCCTAACAAAGACGACAGACAACAATAACAAACAAATGAAAGAGATTCAATAAACAGGTACCTTGATTTGACCATCCATTCCTGTAGCCGCTGCTACAATTCCTGTGCCACCCTTAGGCAGTCTTGCAAAAAGCTTTGTAGCATATGCTTTAAGAATTCTTTGGAATACCTACACACAGAAAATGAAATTAGAACATGTGTAAACTATGTTCGTTTTATGAATATGCACATATCAATAAGAATTAAACATACCTTGAATAAATTAAACAGTGTCTGGTTCTTGGTCAGAGCACTACATCTCTTCAAGCTCCTCCTAATAATCAAAAACACCTTCATAGAACAGCAAATAAGGATTTTAGTATTAAACATGCTTTAGTGATTTTGTTAAAAAACAACAATAAGCAGAGACAGCAAAGAAATGCAGAATGATAATTACATTCAAGATATAGACATATAGTGATATGCAGTGCTAAACATTGCTTCCCATGTTTCAGACTTAATAGTATAAGAATTTCAAACACTCAGCAGCATTCGGTAGGGCATTGAGAAAGATGCAAAATGGAAATTACTAAACCTTCTAAGGATGATTTCACCTTAATGATTCATCTGTAAATAATTAGAAAAGTTGTAATTCATATAGCCGGAAAAGGGTTTTTATAAAATCCTAGGGCCAGATTGACATGTCGATTGTCCCATATGAATTACTCTGTCGAATCAGCATGGCAAGGAAAGAAATATGAAAAGATTTCATGCACAAGACAATATAATAAGTTAATTGGAAACAGAATTTTCAGCAGCATGATTGAAACCACAAGATAGCCTTCAACCAGTAACCAATCCGTGATCATTGATCACCCAGGTAAAAAATTATTACAGAACTTCTCAAACCATACAAAATCTTTTCTATATATCTGTCTCTTAGTTATCAAGAAAATACAGAAAAATGCAAGAGATATGAAACATTAAATTCATGAACAGCCATGTGTTTTCTCCACCTCCGTAATAAAAAACAGATTGACCTCTTTTAGGGTAACAAATACAAGGCAAAGAAACACTACCGACATAATAAATAATAAAACATATATGCGCATTCTGCAAATAATTAGGAAAAAAATCCTCTTCTTGTTAAAAAAAACACATGGGTCAACATATGTCCCATCTGTATACCTGCATACTGCTGGATAAAATATGAGTTTGACTTCCCTCTTCAATTTCCCACGTTTCTTCCTGTAGTATAAGATGCAACTACATCTTAGTCAAGGAGAAAAGGTGTAGAAGGGCCTGAAAGGATTATCACGAAGAAATAATCAAAATGTCCCAAACCTGGACAAGTTTATCCAAATGCTCCATAAGAGTTTTCTCCTCCAGTTCAACATACACCGCCAAGTAAGGTTCAAAGCATGATGAAATGATCCCTCTAAAATTGAACTGCCAGGTAAATCAGTCGCAGTTAAGACAAACATTTCGATACATTTTTTGCATAACCATGAAAGTGGAACTCCTGGTAAGCTGCAATTTCATGCAGGTCACAGAAAACTAAAAACTAAAATAAAAACCCCTAAAAAATGCCACAAATCATGAATTAGAATCTAAATCGCTGCCTTCCCAAAAGAAGATAAATCTAAATGATTGCTGAAAGGTAACAAGATAATCTTTGCCTACTCAATTTTTATAATGCAACCAAATGTAAAGAACACAAACCAATACAAGCATGGGTAAGAGGGAAAAGCCTGTTTCTGGTCATTAAGAAAAAAGAAAGAAAAAAAAAAGAAAAAGAAAAAGAAACTATTCGTTATTTTGTAGACATCAGTTACTTATAAGAAATCCAGACAATAAAAATTACCCCAGCATCAGGGACAGACAAATCTCTGTGGCCATCTTGGTCCTGGTTAGAATAATAATTACGTCAGGAAAGAGTAACATGATGTAGGATATGACCATTAGAACATATCGATTAAATCATGAATTATCAAATTCATGCTTGCCTCATTCTCACTAAGTGCTGCAAACTTTTTTTCATATTTCTTTCGAATGTCTACAACAGTCTGATTGTTACTTTCAACCATATCCTCCCCAGTGTCACTTCCTGATTCTTTGCTGCGACTTCCAACACCAAATTTCTCTGCTAATTCTTCTTCAAACTCCAGAGTCCGTTGCAATGCCTACAGCCGCAATGAGTTAGAAGCATCATTAATGCCAGTTCTCATATGTCGAGAATCCTATATCTATTTATAAATTCTAAAATCCAATAGATGACGGTCCACAGGCATAGAGATCAACATAAAATGTGAAAAAGGCAAAAAAAAAAAAAAAAAAAGTGAATCCTCAAAATTTCTATAAGCTGTTCAAATATCTCGATAGCAAATATTATGATGATTTTATTGTATTACCATAACAAAGATAATGATTAAATGTAGCTGAAAAAGTATGTCTGTCACCATTGGAGAAGTTAATAGATTAGATGGCCAGAACTTTAACAATTTTTATTCCGAGCGATCGAAAGGAAAAACCAAGGCTTATAAGTGTCGCGTAAATGGATATCTAATTATATAGTAGAAATTATTGGTTTTATGATTAACAAATAAATACATAGCAGCAGAAGAAAAGCATGATTAATAGAACAGTAAGTGCAAAACATGCACATGCACTTGATGTTAGATTTTAGAGTTTAAACTGAGATGATACGAGGACATTAGTCTGAGCAAAAGATTGAAATTAGCACTTCAATAGGCAAATATCAATCAATTTGAGGACTATTTCAGGAAAGAAGATTTAAAAAGAGCTTACCAGTAACAGTGTTCCCACATCTGGTTTTTCTGTAAGATTGTTGAGGATGTCCACCAGTTGTGTCCTGCTCACACAGAAACCCATAAAGTACTTCATCATGATGTTTTCTCCATGAGATTTATAGTATCTTATTATTTTTATCTCCTAAATGAACCACAGAAAACCATTCAACAAATCAATGTTTAGCTAGGATTATTCGACAAAGATACCAGTCCACATAAACAAACTAAGTGCAGTATTACGAAAATACCTCCAGAGCAGTCTCTCAGGATAAATAGGACAGCAAATCAGAGAAACAATAAAAGAGAATGAAACTAAAACTATACTTATGTTTTGGTTCTATGTACATTCAAGTTCTTAATATTAAAAGTGACTACTCAATGTTATCAAACATATATCCATCATATTGGTCAAACAAGGATGCGAACCAAGGAGAACACTTCAGCCAGAAGGCTAAAACTCAGAATCATAGGTTTTGACATGTGAGCTCAAAAGACAGTAAATCACCAACCTTGTCAACTTGCAGAACTGGATGCAAAGCAGATAAGGGACATGCCATGAAGAAGGGAAAATTTTCCAAATCTCCTCATTGGTTCGTAGGCGGCGCTTGATCCAAGCATATCTTCTTTCCGTTTTATCCAGCTTTGCCAATTCTGCCAAATGTAGAATATATCCAAATTTATAGTTCTAAATTATCAAAGTCGCCTTCAGAAAACTTGGAAGGCAATAACAAAAATCAAAATAAAGAAAAAGAAAAACCTGCTCCCTCAAAAATTTGCTGATACGAAGTAAGCTCTCTACTGCAGAAGTTCTTAACTAACTCTTCCCTAACGGATGGCTCAAGAGCATCAACAACCAGGCATGCATCAGATAGCTGCTGCAATAAATTAGTTTCCTCTGCCTCTTTTCCTGTACCTAAGCTGTAGAAATTACAGAAAGTGAAAGGTTGAAAGGAAAATGTAAAGTACACAAATTTGTGTTTCATGTGTAATGAAACTCAACAAGAGCATGCTTAGAATAACGTCTATAACATATATACATATTCCGCCAATAAACCTGATGAGATTTTCTCTATTTGAAATTGGTTCACAAAAATAAATTGTGATACAGAGAATATTTATATACATCTTCAAAATTCCAAATCTACACAAACCTCACTAACGAAAAAGAACGAGAAAAAGAGTCACAACCCATCAAAATATGTTTAGCAACAACTAAGCAGCTCGTGCAACTGACTGTAAAGCAGCAATAAAATTGACTGTCACACATCAAAAGCAAATTTGCTCAGGTTGATTTCAAATTCTGAAATAACACACCTAGAGAAATCCGAGAACACGTGCGACTTCAAAATTTGCTTGATGCTCTTGAACTTTTCCCGAAGCTCTGTGATCTTCTGAAAATCTCTATAAGCCTCAAAATGACTGCATAGCTGGTTGACAGCCTGAAATATTAACCCAACCCGTGAAACCCGTGAAATTATGGGAAAGAACAAATGGAAAAAGCATTATTAAATCTGCATCCTGTTAGTAACTGCAACATATACCTTGAAGTGAGTCCAAGACAAAATTAATGTGATTGAGCTATTAGTCCAATTTTTAGAACATGTTGTATTTTTAAAGCAAGAAACCAATAGTTTTAACTCTGAAACATGTGCACACCATGTGATACCTCAAGCTGTGCAGCTGCCTCCTTGTATTGTCTTTTAGAGGCCATAGCTTGAAGTTGTTCAACAGCAGATACTGTCATACAAGAGAAAAGGTGGCATTGATTTTTTAAATCAGAAACATTTAGAAAGAAATATATAAGCATGTAATGCCGATGTATTCTTCAAATAAAATAAGATTAAATGAAGTCAGAATCAAACTCTTCTCCAAGAGAATAAAAAGTGAAAACCCACCTAGCATAGTAAGACGATGAAGGGCAGTAATGGTTGTAGTTATATGTTTCTTTGCAAAATCCAGTTTCTTAATGTCACGGCATATTTCCTGAACCATTGTTTCACTTTGCTCTGCTTTAGTTTTAATTTCTTGCATTTTGTACAACAGTTCCTAAGTTCAAACGATAAATCCAATTAGTCAAAGGGCAACATTTACATAAAATAAAGCTTTCAAAAAATGATAAAAAAATCAGAGGAGGGCATTTGTACTAAGGAAATCAAACTTCTTCCACTTTAAGAAACTAATAAAAGCAATGGGCAAACCTGAACTGCGCGAGTAGCTGCTGCAAGATCTTCTCGAGCCTTGCTCCCTGAATTACTCTATGCAATTATAATCGCAATCGTGCTATTAGAGGAAGAATTATTGAGAAGAAGATAAGCACCAAGCTAATAAAAACCAGTAAGAGTGATGAACTCTTATGCATAAAAAATATTTAAATATTCTGCCTCAGAGTCAACCATTTTGATGCAAAGTAAATTAAAGCATCTAAACCAGAACATAATAAAAGATAAGCTGTGTATTTTACTTTGACACACACTCAAATTAAACCACCTGGATGTGTAAGTAAATATCTAAATCTTGACAACAACTCTGAGCAATATTTGGTTAATGATATCTATAAAGAATTCAAGGAATCAGGATTATGCAAATGCCAAAGGAGCAAGCAAGTTATTAACTAGAGGGCCTTTAAAGTTTAATTTCCACTAATCCTATCACTTTCTATACAGGAGCCCTGCTTCGAAGGGCTGGCAAGGTATAATAAACCCGGATTGCTATTCCTGATGCACACTAAGACCTTTTTTAATTAATTAACAGAGAAATTCTTACAAGCTTGAGATAACTATTTAACAACTATGTACTCAAATAAGATCTTGAGTGTACTTCCCAGCCCCATCCAAGCCATAAATCAAATTGCACACACAAACAAAAGACCCCCTATTCCTCATTCACTTCATCATGACACAATTCAACCAACTGATTCCTTATATTCAAGTGATGTAATTTCGACCCTCTAAAGTAAAGGATCCAAATATAATCTAAGAATGTCATATCCACCAATATCAGCAATAAGTGGAGATTCCAACCTGCTGACGAACAGCTGCCAAAATCTCAGCATCCACCTTACGGATTTCACTGTGTATTTTTTGCATAAGGGGCTCAACACCAGATAGAGAGGCCTCTGCATAATAACAGCGTGCACATCATCAAAAAATAAATTAATCTTTTGGAAAGTACAATAGAGCAACACTGAAGGTTCAAGATCCAATAGCAAGACAAACTCAAGCTATCTGATCACAAAGAAAATATGCACTTATTCTACTTCTGTCTCAAACCACTTGTCCACTAAATGCGCAAAAAGATTCATACTGGGAATAGTTCACCCTAATACAAACCAACTCTGGGTCAATTTTTCTTTGTCAGATTGAAACTTAGCAACATACATCAAATTCCAATTTCCAGAAGTCAACAATAAAATCACTCATCGATCAAGTTCTTCAGATATATCGCACCAACTACAGCTGGCTCCAAACAAAATAGATCACAGAACAGAGAGATGTATACGAAACCTGTGGGAAACATCTGATTGATGTAATCCAAAGCGCTCTGCTTCTCAGGCGCCGCCATTTTCCGCGATAAAAAACTGAGAAATAAATCATAATTCAAGAAGCAATTACTCACGAACACTAGAAACTCATCAAATTGGATCTGGATCATGCGAACCTCTACTTTACGAATCAAGAAAATGTTAGAAACCACATTAAATTGAGAATGAAACTTACCTGGTTAGACACCAGTCTCCTTCGCGCCCGGAAATTGAACTATTCCGCGATCAAAATCCGGCGCCGGGAATGAGTTTTAAGCAGTAAAACGAAAGAGAATGACTTCGATCCCCTTGAGTTTTCAATTTGCCTGCTGCAGTCAGCAAAGGCGCACTAAATCTTTCTTCCAAACCTTGATCAATGGCCCCTTCCAATTCAAAATTGGAATTTTGGGTAAACAAATCCCAATTCAGTGTTTAGATTAGATAATTCATTGTTTTCCTTATTTTACTGTTCTGTTTTTTTAGGTTTTTATATAGAGTTGGTTCCGTTTGTTACCTTTTAATTTTATTTTCCGCCGCAAGTAAAGTCGATAAAAAAAAAGCTGCATACGAAAGGATAGTATCGGTCAAATGTAGTCAACGTGATCTGGCAATATTTTTTCGTGACTGTAATAAGGGAAGTTTTTTAAGTATGGCATAAAACGATTTAAGGAACATTTAGCATGATTCGAATTTATAGTGTTTTCCATATATATTCACTTCATCAATAATGTCATCCAAAAAGTTTAATTTATCAATTCCGAAATTTGATTTCTTTCGATACAAGTTTTGTTAGTACTAAAGTTTGTATTGACATACCACTTGTTAACGCATTCTACATCTTGGATTGAGAGATATTATGAAATTTTGAAAATGCATTAATAAAATAACTAAAATATGAGATTACGAAAAAATGCAGTAGATTGCAGCAGACTACCAAATTCACTAACATGTACTCAGATTGTAATGCATTCAAAAAAAAAAAAAAAGTGTTCTGAGGCTCTCTACAATCTTGACACTCTTCCTACCTAGGATTGTATATATACATTCATCAACTTTTCTAATGCCCAGCTTCATTCTCCTATTCACTGTTTGCTGCAAAAGAAAATGCAAAATTAATTAACACCCTCTACTGATCTCTACTCAAACACTGCATTGGTGTTTCTATAATGTTTCTTGAATCATACCTTGATACATTTCCTGCCATTGATGTTGAACCTAAACTGCCCTCTGCCCCACTATACGGAGATTCTATGTTCGGATCGCTCTTGACATCCTGCATGGTTGTTTTGAGCAAATCTTGAATCAAATCTTGAACAATTATACTTGTATGTAGAGTTTGAGGTGTCAAATGTTCTTACATTCTTATAAGAAACGAAGCTGTTGTTGGGAGAAGGATTCGCAACTAAAAACTGGCACATTTTTTCTTCACCGAGTTCTCTCAACTTGTTAAGTGTAGGCACAACAACCTTCCCTAAATCCGGCCTATCTTTCCGCCTCAGCTCTGCACATTTGACGGCCAGTTTTGCAAATTCTAACGTTTCTACCTGAGGCCAGTCTGGGACTATTGGATCCAACATCTCCGATAAGGTACCCTTCTCAATGGCATTGCGAATGTAGTGAGTCAATCCCATTGCAGGCTTGGCTGTTATTATCTGCAGCAGCACGACTCCAAACGAGTACACATCCGACTTCACTCCCAGCATGCCCGTCTGCTGGTACTCAGGATCGATGTAGCAGAAGGTTCCGGCCGTTGATGTCAGCCTATACTGTGTAACATCATCAGCGACTGAAGGTGGGACTAGTCTCGCCAGTCCCACATCGCTGATTTTGCTCACATAGTTCTGGTCTAAGAGAATGTTGTCCGGCTTGAGATCGCGGTGGACTAACGGCTCCGGCTTTGTTTGGTGGAGAAAATGCAGCCCTGTGGCGATCTCTGCTGCTATTCTGAACCGGAGCTGCCATGTTAGAGACCGCGTGTTTCCTTTTCTAAGGAGACGGTCTCCTAGGCTTCCGTTGGCCATGTATTCGTACACTAAACAAGCGTATTCGGGGCAGGCTCCGAGTAGCAGCACCATGTTGGGATGCTTCAAACAACTCAGCACTTCAACCTGCATCATATTAGAGCCCCATTCATATAAAGATTGTGGGGTTTGAAATAATTTGACTATGTTTAAGACTTACTTCTTGGTGAAACTGTGATCTCCCTTGAGCTGCATCCGGGCGCAGGACTTTGACTGCGACGGATGTGTGATCAAGGGAGCATTTGTAGACGGGGCCATAGCCACCTTCACCTATCTTGCGCGAGCAGTTGAAATACTCGGTAGCTTCTTCGATCTCTTCGATACTGTATCTTCTGTATCTCAAGTTCTTGATTAGTCCGTCCTTATTGTCCGACTTCTGGATGGCTTTCTTTTCCTCCTCAACTCGTTTTTGTGATTCGAGTAGAGCTATCCTATGAGCTGCTTCAGCATTCTCCAATGCTGTCTTGTACTTGCCTTTCTCTTGCTCGGCTTTCACTCGTGCTGCTTCCTCTACCCTTCGCGCTTCTTCTAGCCTTCTCTCTTCTTCCATTCTCCACTGGTGCAGCTCCACTGTCTGCTCTTTGGATAAGACGAAAGAAGTTCAATGAAGAAATGACGCATGTTCTTGAATTAGGCCTGAAAATAGAGTACTATGACTACATATATTACCTTTTGCTTTGCTGTTAGAGCCTCCTTGCAGGCCGTGCTGTACATATCCATAGTTTTCTGCAGCTCTATCTTTAGCCTTCTCATTTCGGCCTCCACATCATCCTGCATTTTTCCTTACATCAATAGTGAATCATCGTACAAACTAACAAAAGTGCTTAGATTGATGCTTTTTCCTTACACTTTCCATCGATGCTGTTGAGTACTCAGAAAAGGGACTCATCTCGTTGAGTCTTGACCCCGAACGTATTGACCCAAAACTGGCCTCCGAACTGAGCGAAACTCGAGAGTTACGACCGGTGTCCATGCCGTCGTAGATCTGGGGATCCACGAATCTACTGTCTGTGCTTGACCTATCTGAACTTATGAACGATATATCAGTATCAGATTCTGTGAGGTCCATGAACATGTTTGGGTTGTACCCTCTGGCCAAAAATGGTGACCTGCATAAGGGCCATCCAATTTCTCCATCACAAACTGTGTTACGTCTCATTTTCGAGTATTCATTATAAGTAGTACCGCCACGCTTACTTGGTTGAATCGGTGTCTTCGGCAGTAGCCTTGTGCGGTGTCCTGTCCGGAACTGCCCAACGTATTTTTTCGTAGTTCATTACACGGGTATGGAGTGATTACGGAATGACATTATAAATATACACGTGACATAAACACGGACCTCGACTAGGCAAGTGACGGGGCGTCATGCGCGCACTTGGGGACATGAGGGCGTTACTAATGTGATTAGTCTGATCCTGCATTTGCTGCAGCACCGGCATGAGAGGGGAAGCGAAGGGCGCGCTACGAGCAGCATTTCGAAGCGATGAAATCTTCAACTTGGAAATGACGTAAACTGTGCAGAAATCTGGTGAGGATTTGGATACATTTGTTGGGACATCTACCGTCTTCAATCTCCTGCACTAAGACAAACACAACATTACTATTATAAAGTCACTAGAGATTCAGTAAATGCAAATCACGAAGAATCTTTACCTTATAAAACCGTGGCGAGAGGCTCCAAGAACCAAGTTCTCGATAGCAGCGTGAGCAGCGTATTCCGTGATGGCCTTGGCAATGTCTGTGTCCTCAAGCACCACGTCGAAACATAGTAACTGCTGATTTCTCTCGTCACTAAAAACAAACATAAGGAAACGAACATAAAAGGACTGTCTAAAGCTTACATCTTTGCGAGTGCAGAAGCAATGGAAGGTGAGGAAGAGATCTTTAGTTGGTTTTTCAAGAACAATGTTAGCAGTGCCACCGCCAAGTCCGTCGAGCCCACCAAGTGAGTTGTTGACTTTGCCTGCGTCCAAACGCATTATAAAGCAACGTTCAATATAATTACAAAAACCACATAATTGTTTATTGTAGAGGCGATGAAATATGAAAACAGACCACATACATGAAGCAGAGGACCTCTGGATGACGTGGATGAGGATGACTGTCTGGCCTTTGGCGAGGAGATTCTCAACGGCCCATTTGATGGCATGCTGGCTTGCTTTATCCTTGTCTATGGCTACAGCCACCAGCCCGTTTCGCCCGCCCTTCCGCCCCGCCCTACTTGCCTTTCCATTTGGAAGCCACATTCTTCAGACTCATGCACGCACATTCAGTCTTGCTGATCAGATATCATGGGGAGATGGATGGACAAGTCTTACTTTTTTTTGGATATTTTGACTTTTCTTTTTGTTTGTTTTTAAATTTTGATGCAGAAAGTTTTGTTTGTTGAAAGTGTGAGATCATTAACGGAAGGCATGCCTCAAATCTCTCCGGCTTTTCCTGACGACAGAAAGAAATATGACTGATAGTCGAAAATCAAATGAAGCAAAAGAAATAGCTTACTTATACTGAAGGAGTTGTAGATTTCAGCCGTGCGATCTTACTAAAATCCTACGGTCACAAATAAAAACAGGGTATATACATAGTTTAGGACTCAACTTCGTCGGTTTTCTGCACCTCAAGCATCAGATCTTGTGCAACCGCAAGTAAAAGAAAGTCAAGCCTTTGATTCACTTCTTCCACGCGTCGACACATGATTCGTCCTCCATCATCAATCAACCAGTAAGTGCATTCCACGTGTCGAGTCTGCACTAGCGTGCTTTTCGTGAACCCTCCGCCATTTTCACACTCTTCGCTTCCACTTTCACACTTCTCCACAACCAGTTTTATGTACAAAATATCAGTTTTCGAGGACATCTAGGCTGGTAATTTATTGGCTTATTGCAATGGCGATGAAGTCTCTGCTTATTATCTCGGTTTTTATCTGCTTAATTTTCTCGAATATTCATCCGTCTTCGTCGAAATCGGAAGAGGATGAAGATCTCAGTTTCCTCCAGCTGCAAGAGCAAGAAGAGGATAAATCATTGGATGATTCCGAACACTACGGCCACCCCCACGAGGGCCACGACTACGAGAACTACGACGATCTTGAGGACGATGAATCAGCGGCGTACGGCGACGATGACGGCGAATACACTTCGCCGGAGGTGAACGAGACGCACGTGGTTGTGCTCAAGCAATCCAACTTCAGCGAGTTCATTGAGAAGAATAAGTTCGTGATGGTGGAGTTCTATGCGCCGTGGTGCGGTCATTGCCAGGCTTTAACGCCGGAGTACGCGGCTGCCGCGACGGAGCTAAAGGACGAGGATGTTGCGCTGGCGAAGGTCGACGCCACCGAGGAGGCAGATCTCAGCCAGAAGTTCGATGTTCAGGGATTTCCGACTATCTACTTCTTCGTCGATGGGGTGCGTAAACCCTACCCTGGTCAACGCACTAAGTAAGATTCTTTTCTACTCTAATTTTAGTTTAACCACGTCTTCATCTTAAAATTAAAATGCTTTAGTTTTCGTGCTCGAATCAATGCTGCTTTTATTAATGTATAAATCAAAATGTTGTTTTGGTGACAAGAAGAAATCGCTGCGGCAAAGTTCTTTATTATAAGTATAACTTGAGATGAATTCACGAACGTCAATGAAATCTAGATTTCATCTAAGAATATGCAAATTTGTACGCACTGAGGGGGTCATTTGCGGACGTGCTTATGCTTTTAGATCTTGAATGTGCTGATCGAACTCTTATGATTAGTAACCGATTAAAGAAAGTTGAAGACTTTTGCATATTTTGATGTATCATGAGGCCACGGACTTCTAATTTATTGTTGTATAGAGACTCACTTCTTCTGGTCTGGTTGATGAGTGATAATCTTAAATTTTACTTGTTTCTTATAATAGATACTAAATTTATTTTGTGGACTGCGTTAGATTCTTGTTTCCATGAGCCAAACTATTAGTTCTTGCTGAAATATATCTAACACGGCTTGTCAGAGGAAAGCAGTGCAAATGTCTATCTGATGAAAAATGATCTGAGTATTTTAAAATTTAAAGAGTACTAGGTAGAAATATTCAGAATATGGAAATTGGTTCGGAAAATGTTAAGGTAACTTGATTAACTTCGTTTCATTTGCAATAAATGTTGATGTTGTAGGGATGCTATTGTCACATGGTTGAAGAAAAAGATAGGTCCTGGTTTGCAAAATATTACAACCACCGAGGAGGCAGAACACATCTTGGAGCGTGAGGATAAGATATTTTTGGGCTATATGGAGAGTCTGGTGGTATGAATTCTCTCAATCTTTAACGGCTATTTCTGCTTCCGGATGCTTCTCATTTTAGTTTTTTCTTGGTTTGACTAGCACATCACCATCTAGTTTCTATTAAGCTCGTCCTGGATTGTGCATTTTTATGAAGTTTATAATACAAAAAGAAAGAGCTGTATCTAAAGAATTTGAACTATAGTGGGTGAAGATGAATGGCTGTAGTTTTAACTGTCCTGCTTTGTGTTTGGAACACTTAATTAGGGTTCAGATAGCGATGAACTTTCTGCTGCTTCCAAGCAAGAAGATGATGTCAACTTTTACCAGACAACTAACCCAGATGTGGCAAAACTCTTCAACATTGATCCACAGATCAAACGCCCGTATGTTGTCATGATTAAGAAAGAAGCTGAAAAATTTACAGAATTTGGTCAGTTACCAGTCCCACGTCATATAATTTGAACTTTTGCATGTAAGTTGCATTCATTGACAGCTTCCTACGCTCAGGTGGTCAATTTACAAGATCTGGAATAGCCGAATTCGTTTATGAGAACAAGCTCCCTCTTGTTACCAATTTTACACGAGAAAGTGCTCCTCTGGTGTTTGAGAATCCCATAAAGAAACAGGTATTCTGCTTGTTAATTATGTGGCTTGTACAATGGAGGTACTGTATTTTCATTGTTTGATTCGTTGGTTATTTCTGTACTACAGTTGATACTTTTTGCAACTTCTACTGACTCGGAGAAATTTTATCCTGTATTTAAAGAAGCAGTAAAGGTTTTCAAGGGAAAGGTGAGGAATTTATTATCAGTTTGCTTTTAATGGTAATATTTACCCACTAGATCACATCTTTCCTGATAAACTACAACAATGTAGTGCATAACATTTTGCTTCTATTCTATCTCATTTGGGATCTCTGTCATGGGGAAACACATACTATCACTTAACCCTTAAATAGCAAATCTTAAATGTTGATGCAATCTTTATTGCATCAAAATCAGTGTTTTTTTTCTTCTTCTATTTATCATAGTCTTTCATTAGATCTCTCTTTCTGTTCTACTGAGTGCTTCTATTATATCGTTTGCAGCTCGTATGTGTTTATGTTGAATTGGACAATGAAGATGTTGGAAAACAAGTTTCAGAATACTTTGGAGTGAATGAAGCAACTCCCAGTGTAAGCATAAGAAGAAATCTCTACAGTTATGATTCCTACATTTTAGAGATTTGAGTATCATCTGATAACCATAATGTTGGATGCAGGTCCTTGCATATACAGGAAATGATGATGCCCGAAAATTTTTGTTAGATGGTGAAATAACCATTGACAATATCAAGGTTCATCACTCACCATATCGTTATTTCTTGGAAACACATGAGACGAATTCAAACTGATTTTGTTTTAATTTTCAGTCTTTCGGAGAGAAGTTTCTGGTAGACAATCTTAAGCCCTTCTACAAGTCAGACCCTATTCCAGAGAACGTAAGAGAATTTTGATTAACCTCAGAAATGTGTTAGTCTTACTGTAGTGCTTCCATTCCAAATTCTTCGCCTTTTCTATTGATGCAGAATAATGGGGATGTCAAGATTATTGTTGGCAACAACTTTGATGAGATTGTCTTGGATGAGTCAAAAGATGTTCTTCTTGAGGTATAGATTTTTGAGGTCTATTAGTGTTGAGTATAAATTTGATTTACAATTACCATTGACAAATAGATATATGCTCCGTGGTGCGGACACTGTGAAGCTTTGGAACCTATATATAACAAGCTGGGAAAGCATTTGAGAGGCATCAACTCCCTCGTCATAGCTAAGATGGACGGGACAACAAATGAACACCCACGAGCTAAGGTATACGATTCTAACATTGTTTCTCTGATACAGGGTAAATTTGTGTATGAGTTCTCATCTTGAAAAGCTTATTGAGAATATTTGATGCAAATTTTGTGTTGTTGTGTAGTCTGATGGATTCCCCACAATTCTTTTCTTTCCGGCTGGCAACAAGAGTTTTGATCCGGTTAGATAGTTTTGCCTCTATATCCAAATCTTGCTTGAATGCTTTTCCTTCTAACAGCGACATCCAGCCGGCATTATGGAATTAAACCGATCAAACTATTATTGTGTAGATTACTTTTGAAGATGACCGGACTGTGGTGGCCTTCTACAAGTTCTTGAAGAAACACGCGTCTATTCCATTCAAGCTTCAGAAGCCAGCAGCCTCGCCAGAGAAGCACACTGCTTCTGATACTACTGCTAGCCAAAAGGATGGCACTAGCGACGTGAAGGATGAACTGTGAGAAGACAAATCTGCATCTGCTACGACGCAGAGCTCCATTACGAAGTGCAAGCAAAAACTGTGGCATGTGCAGGCTCCTCTAATCAGGTTAGTTAAGGGAAAGTTTTGCTACACTGGGATACATCATACTATAATTTAGACAGGCCGAAAGCCAATTTCACTTTGTTTTTGGTGATGATAAATTATTCGGAATTAAGGTAGTTTTCTTCAAATTAATACTTATGCGATTTACCTTCGTCATAAAAATCATTACACAATTATGTGTGGTAAGCCAGAGGTAAACTGATTCCTAAATCTTAATTCGATGATTCAATGTTTGAATGAACGAGATTGTGAATTTGATTTAGGTTTCTAATACTATAATTTAACTATTCTTGCAGGATTAATTTTAAATAAATGTATATAATTACAACTTTTTCCTAATATGCCCGAATAACTTTACTTCCGTAATGATCATATCAGCCATAAATTTATACCTACACGATCTCATACCCCATAGATTAAAATGAGATTACAAATATCCATAGTCTATTTCAAGATCTAGATATTTAAATAGTCCATGTCCATGTTATAAATCCCCAAAAAAAAAAAAAAAAAAAAAAAGCGCTCTGTTAATTTTTTTGTTTCCACCGTAAATGGCAAAACTCTTGGCATCTTTCTTGCTCGCAGTCCTTCACTTGGCTCTACCAGTCTCAGGTAACAATATAAAACAAATTTGTTTATTCACCTAATCTCGTACAAAAACCTATCGAGTTCAATTGGGTAAGTATTATTGATAAAAAGAAATTACGACAGGTTCACTTGGAAGGCACGCTGAAGAGAGGACTTGCTATTGGAACGTAAAGTACAGAGGACCTAAATGGAATTATAAAATATGGGGAGCAAAAGCACCAACAGAGTGATTGAGGAAGTCAACGTTGGAGAAGTGGTTGATGAGCCCAAGGAAATAACCCAAGGAGCGAGAAGGTCCACTAGAGCAGTTCGAAGGCCTGCTAGATTGGAGGATTATGTCGTGGGGGTGAAAGTCTTTGATCGGAGCCGGAAAGTAGAGCAGTCTTGTTCCATATGATCGTTTGTTATTAATTAAGGCACGTAGGCCAAAAGTTGCCATAGATATCTGATTTGTATATATAATCAAAGCAACTCTTGAATGAATGAAATTAAGCTCTAGTTCATCTTTTCTTACATTTATCTAATTCAAATCTTATCACCCAACTGCTTTATTCCTCAACCCGACACCGCTCATTGTACTTGTTTCTTCACTTGTCGATAATAAAATCTTAGATGCTACAATAATCTTGTGATTTAATAATTTATTTCACCGTAATTTCAGCCTCAGAGGAATCCTTTTTCTTGTAATGAATCGGGTTTGGAGTTGCGGTTTTTGATGATATTGTCCATATGAGGTGGTGTTTAATTTAAGGAGAATCGCATTCTACAGTGGAAAGACTTCTATGTATCCAATTTCAATTAATGTGATATTGAATTTTAATGTTTATTTTGTACTCATACACTCTTTTACCTTGATATTATGATATTGTTATGAATAACGTTTATTAGCTGCTTTTAGGTATTTATGCTTAAAGTTTATTTTAAGTGAAAGTTGTTCGGTTTGTAATATTATGATAAAAATAGCTTAATTTAAAAAAAAATAAAATAAAATAATGCAAACTCTCTTATAAGT
The DNA here is from genome assembly GCA_028984105.1 of Lavandula angustifolia. Taxonomy (NCBI): domain Eukaryota; kingdom Viridiplantae; phylum Streptophyta; class Magnoliopsida; order Lamiales; family Lamiaceae; genus Lavandula; species Lavandula angustifolia. The sequence goes on along the minus strand of CM054824.1, from coordinate 13,175,917 downwards.
GATTTTTTTTTCATCTTCTTTTAAAAAGCACGCTCTGATTTGTTTATGGGTTTATGTTTATTCTTGCTTATTTTAAATTATAAAAAATAAAAATCTACATTCGAAACATTAAATAAAACGTGTCCTCAAAAAGCAAAAAAAATAGTTAATTTAAGATGTTTCAAACACTACCTATCAACAAATTTGATCTAAAAAAATTTAACTATTTTAGTTGAAGAAAAAAGAAGTTATACGTAAGATCGAACATAGTTACTTTTATAATTGCATTATATTTTTTATAAAAGTAGTTATAAAACTTTGACGCTTATTCAAAGAGATTAGTTCTGAATTCTTATCTTACTTATTTGTGTATAAGTTGTGATTAAACATTATAAGTTTAAAATATAAATATTATCAGGGCGGTCCACCTACACAGGACCTCGTATTTCTCAAGACCCCTTTTATTCCTTTTTTTTTCAAATAACTTAATATTATTTTCATAATTTATGGCTCAATTTCTCTTGTTACACAATGCTCAAAACAAAAGAGTTCGATTTAGATAAAATTAGATAGGTCTAAAATTGTTTATTACTCCTTCTATTTGATTGAAAATATTCTACCTAAACCCAGTGTCCAGCAATGGAAACACACACGACACGAATACACTCTTTCTCTATCGGGTCTCGACCATCTTTCCGAGTATACCTTTTATATATTGTATTTCATGTTAATACAATTTTAGCTTTTCTTTTATTATTATATAACCCTTTTAACTTTGACACAAAATCCCTAAACTATAAGAAAATAAAATAAATGAATATAGACAAAAAGGTTGGAGTATGTTTGGTTGCTAGTTCGAAATAGGGTTGTAAAATGAATCAAATAATTTTGCTCGATTCGGTATTCGTATTCGATATTCGATTTTTTTATTCGAAATTTTGATATTCGAATTTGAATATGTATATTCGATTCGATTTGATTAGTATTCAAATACGAATATAAACTTATGATATCCGATTCGATATTCGCAAATATTCGATTAATTTTTTTAGCATATTTAATAAATAAAATATAATAAATAAATATAGTAATGAAATCCATTAATAATTTAGTCCATAAATACTATATAATGATCATAATCAATTAACTAAGAAAATATTAAAATATACATTATATAATAATAAATATTTTAAAAGTGACGCTATTACTAAAAAAATATTAAAATATACATTATATAATATCAAGTCTTCTAAAACTGACGCTATTACTTTGAATAAATTTCAAGTTTTCAATCTAGAAACAACCTATAATATCCTATTCGATTCGAATATTCGAATAACATAAACGAATTGAATACGAATCAAATTTAATATTCGAATAATAAACGAATACGAGTATGAATACTCAAATAACGAACCAAATATAAATCAAATACAGTGATATTCGACTCGATTCGGTTCGTTTAGAACCCTAGTTCGAAACAGTTAAAACTTAAAAGTCTGAAATTTTTCCCAAATAACCCCCCCCGCCATTCCGCCTTTACCGTCACCAAACAATGCAACACCTTCGTCCTCCTTTTGACCTGTATACATAAGACCAGGATCCACCAATCTCCGTGCACCCCCATTTTACCGTTGCATGACTGGGACCCACATGGCTGGACCACTGGCGGACCCACCCGCTCCAACTCAGACCCACGTTTCTCGCCCCCTCTAATTCGTGTTCGCTAATTTATTTACTAATTACCACGATAATGTCGCTTAAATTTGAAAATTCCAATTATCTTTTTCGCCTTAATCATTTCCAGAGCGTTATTTATCGTTGTAATGTGTGAAGTGTCAACAAACTCTCAGTTTCTTGTAATCACAACGCAAAATGTTTCAATTCAGAAATTACTCATCATATTCAAACTTTAATTCATCGAGACTTTAACGTTGTGACGAAAGATTGTATTATATTTCTTACATTCTTTGCATGTAAGTTTTCAACTAACTTTCTCGCTAGATGTTGTTGGTTGATGAAAATATCACCAATAGTCATCTTAATCGGTTCATTAAAGTATTAAGCTTCAATAGTCTTCTATGAAATTAATGTATTCTTTTCATACATGATACAAGATAGTTTATTGGTTCTATTAAATATTTAGTTACAATAAGCAATTTTATATTTATAGATCAATTATAATCAACATTATCTGGATAGAGAATCAATGAATAATCACTACTTATTGATATCAAATGCTATATAAAAAGGTACCACGTAATTGATTGGCGCGACAAAACAAAAATCCTATTACGTCTGATATTTTCTTTTTTCTTTCCTCCTTTTATTTTAAATAAACTCTACTACTTTTTATATCTATTTAAATTAAACACTCTTTTCCATTGTTATAACAAGGAAAATCAAAAGAAACATGCTCTGCAAAAACTGGATTTTGTGCAGTTCTCTCTCTATCCCTCTTTCTCTCTCCCCTGATTAATCATTTGACGCCTTCTTCCCCCCATCGCCCGCGCCCAGCAATAAATAACAAAAGCCTACACTACTCTTCCACCATTTGTCTGCAACAAACAAATTCAGTAGACGTATAATCATATGACGTGAAGAAGTAATTGTTCAGAAATGGCGTTTGTCGATGTTAATGACGACCTAAGCAATAATCTAACGATCGGATTGCAGGAGCCGAGCATCGATACCGACAAATTGAGCTATGAGATTTTCTCCATTTTGGAGAGCAAGTTTTTGTTCGGCTACGATGATCACCAGCTTTGGGTACCGAAGCCGATTGCGGTGCATCCGGGAAACGCCGTCGTTTCAGGAGTCGATGACGACGGTGTCCAGGCGATGAAGAATCAGAGGGGGAAAATTTGCGTTCTGAGCGTCGACGGTGCCGGTATGCGGAGCATTTTGTCGGGAAAGACCCTGGCGTATTTGGAAACCGCGCTGAAGAACAAGTCGGGGAACCCCGACGCTAGAATCGCCGATTATTTCGACGTCGCGGCCGGCACAGGCATCGGCGGGATCTTCACGGCTATGCTCTTCGCCGCGAACGATGAGAACCGTCCGATTTTCCACGCGGACGACACGTGGAAGTTCCTCGCGGCAGAGGGGAAAAAGGTATACACCTCACCGAAAACACGAAATTCGCGAAACAGTTTTCTCAAGCGTGTGTTTAAGAAATCCGGCGGCAGTGCCGGCTCTTCTTCGACGGCCGGTTTGGAGATGGCGATGCGGGAGGCGTTCAAGGACGAGAAGACCGGGCGCAACTTGACGTTGAAAGACACGCTCAAACCGGTTTTAATTCCTTGCTACGACCTCTCCAGTACGGCGCCGTTTCTGTTTTCGCGGGCCGACGCTCTCGAAAGCGACAGCTACGATTTCAATCTATGGGAGGTGTGCTTGGCCACGGCAGCCGAGCCGGTTGTTTTCGACCCGGTCTGCATGAAATCGGTGGACGGGTTGACCCGATGCGTAGGGCTAGATGGCGGATTGGCGATGAGCAACCCTACGGCGGCGGCAATCACGCATGTTCTGCACAACAAACAGGAGTTTCCCTTTGTAAGAGGGGTGGAGGATATTTTGGTCCTTTCAGTCGGCGCCGGCGGGCAGCTGATGACGGGCAGCTTTGATTTAGACCAGGTAAAGACATGGAAGGCCAAGGATTGGTCACGGCCGTTAGCCCGGATTTCCAGTTACAGTGCGGCGGAGATGGTTGACCATTCCGTGGCAATGGCGTTCGGTCAGAGCCGTAGTACCAATTACCTCAGGATACAGGTACTCAAATGACAAATTGCAACCACTTAATAAATAATCATCTCATTTAGCACCACTTTTACCTTTTAAAATCTTGATTGCTAACGATGTAAAGGATAGACTGGTTGCTTAATGTGGGATATTTCTATGAATTTTTGGGCTCGGAGAGACTGGCTGGATTGGCATGGGATGTTGTTATTAGGCTTAACATGCGCTACTGGTATTTTTGGGAGCACGCAGTTTAATTCTGTGTGTTTTTTGGGGGGGCGAGGGTGAGGAGAATAATGGGAAGATGAGTGAAGGAAAAGGGGAGTTCAAGCCAGGGGACGAACGTTGTCGTTTTGGTGCAATATGGCTACTGAAACCAAAATGCCAACCATAAGCTAAGTATTTGGATATTGACACGGTTGCCGTGAGCCCGTGACTGTGCGTTATGTGTGAGCGTGTCGCAATGAATGATAATTAATCACAGCCTATCTTACTGTACTAACACTAACTTTTCTTTCCACGACTTGGTTTCAGTTTCATGATACTTGTCTAAAAGAGTTCTAAATTTACAATAAGAAGCTAATTGAACTTGTTACTTTCCCCTGTGATACAGAAGATGCTTGGTTTAAATGCTATTTTTATTGAGTTTCTAACTAACAAGAATTCACATTCTTGACCAGTCTAGGTTGAACATGACACATTTTGCAATATGTTTCACTTTTTAGAGGTTTTACCGGTGGTGATGTTGATGTGGTCCTTCCTCCATGAATATGATGGTTAAAATTATAATGAGGATGGTAATATTTGTATGGAGTGAGATGTGAGTTTGGAAAAGAATGAAGACTTTTTCACATAAAGGTGACTAGCAACGTGGTTTTGACACTCTTGTACTTGACTTGAACTTGCTGAAAACAGGCACGACATGGGGTTTATTTCCTTGTATTCAGATGGTCCTGCCAGCCATTAACATCATTTTTCCCGTTAGTCCTTGCAGGACCGCTCAATAGACTTCTCACTCCTCTTTCTTGCCACTTGTAAATATATACACATTTTTCTGGTGTGTCATCTGTGGATATTTTTAGTTTTTTTTTGGCAAGATACAGCTTGGGATTTACTGAAATCTAAGAAACATATGATTAGTTATGAAGTTGGGTTAAACATTAAACTGGATGACTTGAAGTTGGATTTGCTAGTGGCAAGTTTTGATCCTAAGCCCATACATTTTCTGAATTCTTCAATTTACAGGCAAGCTATTCCAGCTTCGGCCAATGTGGAGCAAATTTTGATTCAGACCCCAGTCCGAGCAACATACAAACGCTGCTGGGGATAGCGGATGAAATGCTGAAGCAGAAAAATGTAGAGTCTGTCCTCTTCAGTGGTAAGAGGATTGGAGAGCAAAGCAACTTGGAGAAACTTGACTGGTTTGCCGAACAACTTGTGCTGGAGCATCAGAGGAGGAGTTGCCGAATAGCTCCCACTGTTGCATTCAAGCAAGCTACAAACAGGCCTTAAACAACTTCTACTCATTACATTCTGCAAAACAAAATGGTATGGTTTCTCATTTTGATCACTAACTTTATCTTATATTTACTTGCTTAACATATCCTTTGCTTATATCAACGAGGCCCCATATATGGGACTCATAATTGGCTCATAATGTTGTAGCATCAAATGTTTTCCACATTGCATGATGAATCTTGTTAATACTAATCACGGAAAGATATTGGTCTTGTCTGTTTCTTGTACCCGTGGGCTCTGTCTTGTCACTTTCTGCCAATTTCAGAATCAATAATAGCTGACAAGGACTTTTGGTTTTTGCAATAATATTGTTTTCAAGTACTGTTAGATAGGAAATTTCAGCCTAACCTTATGATCTTGCTGTCCTCCCACCGACAGTGCTACTTGGGGGTTATTGAGAGACGTAGAGAGAGTCTGTCCTGTAAGAAATAATTATCAGTTTGGGAAGAATCATTATTTATACACATCCGTAGTCCAGAATGAGATAGACTTGTCGATCCTACTTAGAATCATTGGACTCTGAACATGCTTATAATTAAAATCCCAAGTATTAAAGTAGGGTTTATCTAAGAAACTAGAGAATGGACAATATTAGGCATTAGCATCACACATATCCCTCACTATATACTGCCAATTAGTGGATAGATTTTCTTCATCTAGTGGGCATTTTCTTCTGGAAAATCTAGTGACACAGTGCTTCTCCTTTTAAGTCTTTATCTTTATATGGTCTACCATTTTTTCAGTGCGAAGCATTGTTAAAAATGGCAGCATTCTTGCGTATAAAGCGTTAGGAGTTTGGCCGATAGCTTCTAGTGCCATTATTTATGTTAGTTGGCCATAATCATACAGGAAAACAACATATCATCCGCATTGTGTAGATATCTTCCATGTGAAAACTTTTAGTTAAGCATAAGGGCCAAAGAGTAGCACTCCACATAGCAAGAGAAACGTTTAATATAGTTAAGACATTTGTCCTGTAAGAATATAGAAAGAAGTTCAAACATCTTCGTTAGTAGCACACTGATTTCTTTTGGAAGATGGTGAAATGATCTGGAAACCTAGGTGGTCAAAGAATACCTTCCACTTTTCTCGCTTGCTGTCTTCAAAGGGCCACTAAAAAACCAAGCACTGTCACATATTAAAATTAGTTTAATACAGTGTGTTACCATGAACTTTTGACATTTCCTCCCCCACCAACTATATAATATTGAGGGGAATTAGGAGTCAAAAGATGGTTGTTTTTTGAAAAGAAGAGAACGTTAAAAACTAGTGGTAAATTCTTTAGTTGTGAATTGTGACTGCAGTCTCCACGGGTAGACAAAGGTGAAGTAGAAACAGGAAAAGGGAAAATAAATACTTGCTGTGATTAAACTAAGAATGAAAATTGGACCAACTGATTAAAGCATCCAACGTCTGCTGATTTTGCATGTTTGAAGATTTGTCTTGACTTCTTTCACAGAGCATGCAGTTCTTTTTTTACTAATTTAGTCAAATTATGTTTCTGCAGATAAATGGTGAACTGGGTAGAACTAAAAAAGAGGAAAATGAAAGAAGAAAAGTAAGTCTATATATAATAGCAGCTTTCACTATCTGAGAAGGACAGGGAGATATACAAGGGGCAGTGGGGTTTGAATGCTGATGACTTTCTCTGTAGAAAAAAAGGTAATTGGTGGATCTTGGTGGGATTCTTTGCCGGCAAGCGGCGGAGCATGGTGTAGCCGCCGCACGGTCTTCTTATTAAAGTTGTACCTTTTCTTTTTTTTTTTTTTTGGAAAAAATTTATATATAGTCCAGCTTAAGTTGTTGGAGGTTTATCTTTCTGAGTGTTGCATTTATATATATTTATATCTTTACAATTTAATTCCACAGGTGGCAAAGAGCCTTAAACTTGATGGTGGGTCTTAATAGCAGCCTCAGTTATATGTCTTTATTGGGAAATTTGGGTCGAGTCAATAATTTGAATAGAAGAGGATGTAGACTTTTCTATGTGGAGCCATTTTTAAAATGACAATTCAACTACTTTTTAAGTTTTGTTCGATAGATTTGAATCATACCAACAACTCTATACTTTCTAACACCTAAGTGACGAGATTATTTTTTATTTAATTTTTTTTTAATACGTGAACCGCAGCGCTACTTTTGGTCTATGCAGTAACCGCTCTTTTTGCTAGTAAGCCGCAAACCACACAGGAGAGAGTTCTAACCTACCTTGCAGCTAACCATAGGTGACAGCTCTACAAAGCATGAGTTCTCAAGTGGGATTCGAACGGTACCTATGGCTCTCGGCCAACCACCTTCACCAACTTTGCCATCCCAAGGGGACAGTGACGAGATTATTTGATTATTTGAGAAGTGGGTGTTGGGACAAACACACTAGTTATAGTAGTTGATGTTTTTAATTATATTGTTCATAGGCTACATCCACTCTTACCACTACTAATTAATTATCCACACATACACAAAGTAGTGGTATTGCTATCATAGCATCCCCATATAAACTTGACTAAAATAGTAAGGGATGAAGTATTTCGTGATCACTCAATTGGAAATGGGATATTACAATCTTGTTTGTTGTTTGTCGTTGAAAAAAGCCAACTAAAAAGAAAATCACCATTACACATACAAGATAATTATTGAGTCGATTAAGATATAACAGGAAAAAGATAATATAAAGTAAGTTTATGATAGTGGTGATGATTAAGACATGTGGGGTACAAATAATTCCAATTAATTTCATCAATATTTCTCTAGTCCCCACTAACCTTCAAATTGCTACTTAAATTAAATATCAATTAGAAGACACCGAAAGTGGAGAAAATGATATAAAGTTGTAAGGTTTAGAGCTACGTTTAAGGGAAAGTGACTAAAGAAGAAAATAATCAATCCAATTATACTAGTGATTATGTCGGCGCATTTATATGACCGCATGTAACATTTGACTTGTTACAAAAAAAAGTTAATATTACTATCTTGGAATATTTTCATTAAATATTTTTTATTCGATTTTTAAAGTTAATTTTTAATTTTACTATTTCGAAATATTTTCATTAATTTAATTTTTTGTTACATTTTAAACTTATAAGTTTCCAAATCAGCTGTCAATTTGGTTAAACCAAACCAAATCGAACCAAAAATTCAGTTAACCGGAATTTCAGTTTTCTATTTTTGCAAAATCAAATACCAAACCAAAAAATACGACTTGGTTTCGGTTTTTACAAAAACTTAAAGGAGACAATTGACAAAAGAGAAAATAGATACATGTTTTATACAAATATTTTAGCAATATTTATATAAATATTGTTCTCTCTACCTATATTGATATCCAAGATATAATTTTACCGAGTTTTTTTTGTATTGGTTAAAAAAAGTTCGGTTCAGTTCGATCGACCAATGAACCTATCATATTTACAGCCCTATTTCCGAATATGTGTTAAATACAACATTGGTATATTTTTTTTATCAGGAACTGCGTGCCCACATGAAATGGGCCTTATAACAAGCCTATTAAAAAATGCCCATATGCATGTCTGTTTCCGGGGAGTGGTAATTATTCGAACCAATTCACCGTTCTTGCTTGGCCCACAATTTATCTAACTTATAATTACAGAAGCAGACCTTACTAAAATATATTGAGCCCACGATCAAAATTTATCAAATTAATCGATTTTCTGTGTCGTTTTCGTTTTCTTTTTATCTCTACTTATTCTTAATTTTGATCCCTTTTCACGATGTTGTCAAGAAACGTTTGACTAAGAATTATTTCATCACAATATATCTGTATCAATTATTTCAAACTCTCATAACTAAACAAAACTCCTAATCTATTTTAATCATATTTTCTTGAAATTTTTATGACAATATAATGCATTTAAAAAAACAATCAAAATATCTTTTAACAGCTTTGTTGTCTCATTTTTTCCCATAATTGAAAAAAGAAAGCGAGTTAAAGGGTTAGCTAGCTAGACTATGATGTTTGGGTCAACAATGAGATGTTCATGCTACAAACTCATTGCGTACTACATACAACAACAAATTTACAGATAATGCACAGTCATTTTGCGGTTCTAATTAATTAATCGCGTAACGACACTGATATAATAGATTAGGAGATATTAGGGTACATTAGTTTGGAGTTGTAAATGTGATATTGGTGAAGAAAATCAAATAATGCATGTGTATAGTATAGGGAATGATTTGAGTGAGAAGATTATGGGGGTTGACAAAGCTGATATATGCAGGGGGAATGTTCTCCATACTGCATACCGCACTGGTTTCTCTGTGTGTCTCTGTTTAAGGTGTGTGTAGTAGTATAGTATACACACGCTCATGCATGTACGTATATATATATATATATATATATAGAGAGAGAGAGAGAGAGAGAGAGAGAGAGAGAGAGAGGCCTAAATCCAATTGGTCTCAGGAGATCTCCAGGAAGGGGTGGTCCCTTTATTGTTGATGCCAGAACCCTTCACTGTCTGTCTGTCTAATTTTATTCCCTAATAGCCAACCAGAGAGCAAGAAATGGAGAGAGAGAGAAGCTGCGGAGATTGAATTTTTGAACTCTTCTTTTTCCTCTTTCTTGTTTTTGGGTGGGGTGGGGTGGTCCATTCCAATATGCTATCATCATGAATCAATGGGGATCCCAAAACCCCAGCAAAAGCAACTCTCGTATCTCTTAACAAATCCTCTTTTTACTACTCAGACGATCCACATTTCTACCCATCCTACATCCCTATATATATATATATATATATATACCCCTCTCTCTCTCTCTCGCACGCACACACACAGAGACATATATATGAAAGGATGCACACATGTGAGTTTACATGTGTTGTGTTTTCTAACCCCAATCTAAACTACCCTATGCAGATGAACCTATATATATATGTGAGAATTGACTAGCTTAATCTTATCTTTCATTGTTTTCAATATATAATCCGATTAAAGCTATATAAAACAAAAACAAGACAACATCTGCAATAAAGAGGACCGTGTTGCCAATTATGCCCTCGTAGCCCCACTCCAACCCCTACGCAGATGGACCTAAAAACCCTAAGCACCTCCATCTCTTTTCATTTTCCTAAATACATTATTACCATGGAAAGTGACGACAAGGCTTATGCCATATATGCAACTACATTTCTGCACTTGCTTAATCATCTCTTTTTGCCACCAGTTATTTGGATGTTTCTACTCACGCACTAAACATTATCTGCTCCAACAATAAAATACATAAAATAATTTGCTTGATAAATGATCACTACTTCAAATTAAATGTGTTCACCTCAGAGGGGTAATGTACATCAGAAACGCATATTAAATCTACTTCTTTGATATTACATTGTAAGTACTATCTGGTAAAAAATCGAACTTTACCGCATTCAACTCAATCTCTGCAAGGAACAGTATAAGAAGAAATTTACCCTCAGAGATTAACATTAACACCATGAGGCATCAGACAACAATAATTTTTAAGTAAAGTTGTAGGTGGTCATCATCATCATCATTACTTAATCAAGAATAAAACCAACAGACAGGTTGGATGTGGGGTTTGTGTCAAAATATTGTAGTAGTATTTGTTATGGTAATAATGAAAGAGATTATACAAAACACACACACACACATATATATATATATGGGGGAGTGGGCTGGGTTGAAGTTGATTGGGCAATACATAGGTTGTAACTTTCACGTTGTCTGTATATACAGTGTGAGATGCCTTATCGGAATATGAGCACAACACCTTCTTCTTTCTGTCCCTCTTCTTCCAAGTCAAACACCCATCTCTCATAAATACTCCCACAAAAATTATTATGTTGCTAATTAATTATAGTAGTAATTATTACACCACTATAATATACCCAGAAAGAAAAAAGAATCAAGATTACATAAAGAACAGAAATTGTACTTTAAAAGAAGAATATACCTGGTAGACATGTTCAATCCGATCAAGATTAGGACAGTCCGGACAGATGTGAGAAGATAGGTTAATAATATAATTAGTAAGAAATGAAGTAATGAAAACATATACGATGGTAGATATGCTTGGCTCCTCATACGCCATCCACGGAGGGCCATCGATTCTCCGCTGGGCTCTACAGATGGCATACAGGGAGCCAGGCATATACGTATATGTTCATGCACCCACTAACAACATGCAGTGTACAAGTGATCAAGACCAGAAAGTGATGGAATAGTGGAAGAAGGTAAAGAAGCAAAGAAGAAGAAGAAATGGGGTTGGTTGCGCACACATACCACCATATGTATTATAAAATAATAAAAGAAACAAAAGAAGAGGATTAAAGAAGAGATTTTGAGAATCAAAATGGGTCCAAAATCAAAATAAAGATTGGTAAACAAATCAAACCCCACAAAACCCTCAAAAAATGAAGAAAAAGTAAACCAAACAAGAAATAACAGACATTAGCCCTTTTGAAATAAATCAAACCAGTGTCTCAAACTCAACCACAAGAAATCAAAAGGGAGCTCTTAATTTCTTGTGGGGTTGTAATATTCAATCACAGTTGTGCTCACTAAATATAGACACACGTAAGGGGTGGGGGTGGGGTGGGTAAGGGGAGAAGATGAAGAAAAGGGTTGTGTTAGTGTCGACCCAATTTCCTAAGCTCACTCTTTTGTAGGTTTGAAATCTCCTTTTTCTGGGTCGTAAAGTAAAGGTTGCTTTTCTCTTCTGAATCTACTTTGTCTCGGAGTGTTTGGACGACATGGATTCCTCATCTATCTACTTTCTTTTCTTTAATTAATAAAAACAGATTTGGAAATAAATAAATAAAACCATAAATAAAAGTGACATTGTTTTACCAATTATATATACCGATCACTTTATTTTATGAAATAAAAATCTTGTCTTAAGTTTGGGTACGATCGAATTAAAATTAATCGTGATTCTGAAAGAAATTGTCCTTCTTTTCCCTTTCCGTTGTCTAGTTTCAATTTTGTTTTGTTCATTAGGGTTTCTGTTTTATCTTGATTTGATTTCTCTTTTCCTGTCCCGGTTCATTATGGTTTGTAATAAACAATGCCACTTTGGTGCAACTGATTTTAACTGGACTTCCACTCACCTAACTAATCTGGTTTACATGGAAAGAGCAAAGACCAGTTGAGTGTTTGGTTTTGCTATTCAATTTTGTTTGCATTAATGATTCTAATTAGTAGCTTTTAGCTACTTTTAAGCAGTTTAAAGTTTTTTTTAAGCAAAAGTTGTTAGTGTTTACAATATTAGAAAAATAAAAATTTAATTTTAAAGAAAATAATAATACAAACACTCTCATAAGTTGATTTTTAGTTTATTATGACTTTTGCTTTTAAAAATCACCTCTGACCAGCTTAATTAAGGGGCTTATGCTTATTTTAAGCTTAAAAAACGTAGAAACATACATTCCAAACATTAAAAAAAATATTTATCTGGTGAAAAAAACCTAGAAACAGTTTTTTTAAGTTGTTCCAAACACTATCTTATTGTTGGAGGCTGAAATTTTTAAAATTATTAATAATAACGAGTTAGCAAAATTGGAAACAATATCATCAAATACTTTTTTTTTCACTGTAGTTGTTGGAGATTGAATGATGATTAACTGACAAAATATGCTGAGTCAATAATAAATCCAAAATTATAAGAGAAGTGCGAAATCCTCATATTTCAGAGATAAGAGGAGTCCAGTTTAGAATTTTCATGGTGAAATTAAAAAAATATATATATATATAAATGGGTTTATATATATTTTGGGGTCACCAGCATGTATCCGCCATTACACTACGCAGTCACACACTTCGATCAAAGATGAATAGCAATTAGGGCATTTATTTTTTCCAACCATTAATAATGAAGAACAAGACTCAAAGAACGACGTCGTTCTGAGCACTGTGGAGAAACAGAAAATCTAGAAGGAAACTCCCAGTTTGAGTGTTTTCATGTACAATGATGACATCGCATTATTCAGGGAACTCAAAATAGAATGCTTTATTCCACTGATATTTTTTCAGAAGAAAACATATGCATATATTTTTGTAAGCGGTAAGTTTTGGAATTGCATGGTAAGAAAAAAAAAGAAGAAGTATTTGGAGGTGTAGATGTGTGTGAATTGGCGATATTGGGTGTTATGTAACACGTCTAACCTTATTTGAATGGTCAATATCTAATGAGAATCTTTTTGCTGCAATAATTATTATTATAATTTCACCAATCCGTTGTTACGGTTGACATCAATTACACCTGTCAACCACACTCACTGCCTCTACAAATTTATATTCATCATCTTTCCCAAATCTTCTTCTTATTCATGTTATGAACATATTTATTTTTATAATGTTTTTTATGATTTATTTCTCTTATACATTTTGCATGAGTAAAACTCAGTAATAAGTTTCTCGAGGCTAATGAAAATCTGGATTTATTCTTGAATAATTATTTGCAGATAATTTAAAGAATGTTTTTAAGGATGATCAAAAAGTCCCATAAAATGTCTTTTCTATCAATTATTTTTGAGCTAGTTAACTAATTTTATATAACTTGTAATTTAAGTGAAGTAATTAAGCAACAACTAATTAATCAATCGCTTAATTATATTCAAAGGTAAAACACCAAATTAAAAGGGACCTTGATTAATTCTTAATTACATGCACGAGCTTTAACTCCATTTAGGCTTTACTTTAATTTCATTAAAATATATTTTCCGTATTTGTAAAAGAAAGTAGTGCAGTTGAATTATTTGTGTACTTTCGACAAAAGAATCCAAAGAATTACTGTTAAATCAGGGGGAATCAAGATCATTATGTGTCTAATCACATCTTTTACATTCTTGTTGTTCATTGAATAATTGACAAAGAAGGAAAAAATGAAAGTAAAAGAGGGCAGATATTTCCTTTTTCGCGGGCACATGCACATCAAAAAGAGTCCGGCGGTGAAATGTCCAAATAGGTAAAGTCAAACACATTTATACCCAATTGTTATATTTAAGTTCACTATATACCCAAAAAGACTAAAATATCCCTGCTTCTTCAATAAAGTTAAACGATGGGATGGTCCGATCACGGTCGGCACAAAAAAAAATTGTGATCGGCACGACCCTATTGATCGGCACCATTTTGTGCCCTATCGATAGGGCCGTGGCGACCATCACCATTTTGTGCCCTATCGATAGGGCCGTGCCGACCGATAGGGTCGTCCCTATCGATAGGGTCGTGTCGACCGATAGGGTCGTGAATAATATGTAGTGCCCGATCACAATTTTTTGTGCCGATCAATAGGGTAGTGCCCATCACATAGTGCCGATTTGACAAGTTTAGATGAAAAATTTGAAAAAGTGAGGGTATTTTAGTAAAATTGGGTATTTGCTAGATAGTTTTTAAATGAATGAATAGTTTTGTAGTTGTCAAATAGGGTATATTGATATATTACCCCATCAAAAACTGTATTTCTTTTTAACAAAAATAATTCAAACATTTAATTTGTATGAACATCAATCACGTCAGTCATTGTAATGCTTCCCTGTATTATGAGACTTGAGGGGGGGGGTTTTTTATCTTTTAATTTAGGAGCTAGGCGTGCGCTGCAATGTAATCGAATTTCAATTCGGGTCAGTTTAATTTGAAGAAGAATGAAATATAGATTTATGACAAAATTCTCACCAAGTTACTGGGGAAAGTTCTAATTTTTTATATATAATTTCGAAATTTTGATTCTAATATTTGATTCAAAGTTCAAACATCTTATTATAAGGGGGTTAATACCAATTTAATTAGGCTAGAAAAACTCTTCATTTTTCGTTTATATCAGCATTTTTTTTTTCATTAAGTTTGGAGAATGTGAAAGTTAAATGTTCGAATTATGTACTCCCTCCGTCCTTATTTTATATGTCCATTTGCTTTTTTACATGGATTAAGAAAAAAATTAATGATACGAAAGTTAGATAAATGTTGGTATTGAAATTTGAGTAAATTAAAGTAAATTACTAAAAAACTAATGTAATAATTGTGTTTGCTATTATAAAAATTGGATAAAATAATCTTTTTCTATGTTATCTTATTAATTAGGTCTATTAAAGTTGGTGAAAGATTTAGTTAAATACAAAAAAATTATTAATAAATATATAAATTTGAGACAGATAAAAAATGAAAGTAAACATATATATTTGGGACGGAAAATGGTAAAATGAGAATTGAATATAGAAGTAGGTATGACAAGAAAGGGGACAAGGGCATCGCAGTCCCAACATGAAAGTCACAGATACATCAGTAAAAAGTTGGATTCTTAATTACAAAAATCAATGTCATTTAACAAACTGTCCCAAAATATTCATCGCATTTCAAGTTTCAACAGTGAAGAACAGTGGATTCTTTTAATTTCAGGAGAAGATATTTAAAATGTTAGTTGTTGAATAAACTTATGTACAGTATACTTTACCCTTTTAATAACTAATGGCATATATACTTACAATAATCACAAATCCTTGTGGTTAAATGAAAAACAAATTTGAATTTTTTCTACTATATTACACTTTCATGTCCTAAATTAGTTTCATTTTTCACCCCCACCTCCCTAAATCTTAATTCTCGATCAACTCGGTCCGGCACTAAAGGAGGAGGGTCCAACTTAAAAAGCAAGGAGCTTGCGTTGAAGACTAAGGCTAGCTTAAGATGATTTGACATCATGATGGAAAAGCAAAGCAGTGTGATTTGCTAAGATAATAAACTGAGATCTAAAACTTAATTATTTTTTATTAAGTTGCAATAAAACAACATACTTGTTTTGCACATAAGGCCAACACAAAAGTTAAAATTCTCCAGGGGATATATTGATGACCGCTACATGACATTTGAGAAACAATTACAAAGAAAAGACAACCCACCCCACCCCACCCCACCCCCGTTGATAAAAATTTAAGTATGTTATTACATTCACAATAAAGTGAGGAAACAACATTTCTGTCCCATTCTGATGCACCCCATTACGATGCAGTATATAATCAGCTAAAAAGAACTATTTGCTCACATGGAAACCATCATACTTTTCTGCAAATTATAATGAGCATAGTTATACATACACATTCTCTCTTTCTGGGGGGTTGTTGGCTTCATAACTGTCGCTGGTTTAATTATCAATCTAACTAGTTTAATTTAATGAGTTTAGTGTTGGAACACATGCATGTGTTAAGAAGCGCACCCTGTTTTTTTTGGAAGCAATGCATCTTCTTTAACTTTATTTTTATTAGAGTTTGTTTGTTTGTTTTTTTTCCTTAGGTCGGGTAATTTTATCACATATCTCAGTAACATGAACCATAAATTGATCTGATACGCCTGAAATAAATTGATTGTGGCTGGCTCCATAATAATCGTTTATATTTCATCAAGATTCTTTTAACCCTAACTCTATGATTATGGAATGAGTGAGATTATACTTGTTGTTGGTTACTTAATCCAGAATTAAGAAATTATTGTGTTATGACTAGGGTGATATAGTTTTTAGGGGTCTAAATTAATGATATGATGGTTATGATTAGCTTTTATTTAGAAAACCGGGTAATAGAAAAAATTGATTTGGGTGAATGATGTTTTCTTTTAATTTGTTCGTTTTTTTTCGATTATAGGGTGAATTATTTTTAGAAATCTTTTACAAGTATAAAATAGAACTATGAAATCAAAATAGAATAAAATAAATGAGTTTCGTAAGCCATTCATGGCATTTTAGTATCAGAATTTTAACTTAAATATCAAAATGAAGGTCCAATTAGTAAACGAACTTAATAAAAAAAAATACTTCCTCCGTCCTGCTTACTTGTCTTATTTCTTTTCGGCACAGAGATTAAGATGAATAGGTGGTTGTCTGTAGATGAGTTGGAGATTGTGTGTAAATAGGTAGGTCCCACAAAGAAAAATTGGTAGGTTGTAGTAATTATTTTCCTTTATGGAAATAAGACAAGTCGAGTGGGATGACCTAAAAAAAAAAAAAAAAGTCGAGCGGGATGGAAGGAGTAACTATTTTAACGAGGAAATCTGTAAGAAACAAATCAAATAAATAAAAGGGTTGTGAATTATGGAATGTCTGAAATAGGGTACGGAAGGGTAGCAAAAAAATAAATAGGGGGGAAAAGGTAAATAAAATTGGCATAAAAGTGGAAAATGGTAAGCAAAGAGGGTAGAAAGAGAAGAGGAAGGCATTATTAAAAATGGAAACAGTTGTTTTATCGTGTAGAGTGTTGGAAGTAACAACTGTGGGAATCCTTCTGTCAGGTGGAGAGAGAGAGAGAGTAGTGCTCTACTGTGTATTGGTATATAAGTATTGTAGGGTGTGTGTGTAGGTTGTATATGGGAATTATTGAAAGTGAGTTTATTTTGATGACTTGAATTGATTCTATGCGCCTCGAACTCCACACATCGCAATGCTTTCACGCACGTAGATAATGAAGCATGAATAATGATGATGAGATGTTGATGCACCAATGTCATGTGCTGCTCTCTCTCTCTCTCTCTCTCTCTCTCTCTCTCTCTATGATGTACTAGTAGTAGTAAATTAAAATATTAAAGCGCCTCGAAGATGTTGATTAGGATTATCTTTTTATTCGACAACGTTTTGGGTGTCTAATCACATTACAGTACATTTACTGATTCTATCATACTCATGTTTTCTTTTGTCGTCCCGGACTTCATCAATTAGTTTAAGCACAAACCCTAAATGATTATATATGTGCACGTGCAGAATTATAACGGCAACATATAATTCAAATTTAGAACAAGAACTTGAGTTAACAATGTCTAAAGATCAATCATAGTTAATGCGAAATACATTTAAGTATTTTAGTAAGTTGAAAATACACAACTATATGACTTAACTTATCTCGATTTTTTATGCACAAATTAATAGATTTGTGATCTTATATGGGGTGCACTAAATAATTGTCATTTTTTTTCATTGAGATGACATAGCGGTTAAAGTGCTTAGTCTGTGGTTAAAAAGTCATAGGTTCAAAACCACCAAAATTGCTATGTGCGAGCATGTCACGTATGATCAGCCTAGGGTGGTTAGTCCCTTCTGCATGACTAGTGCACAAGAATAGAGTTTTTCACTAAGCACTTTGATATCAGCTGCGAGATACCCTCGTCATCAATAAATAAAAAAATAAAGCGTGACCTTAAGAACTCAAATTGTACCCTTAAGCTGAATCGATTTTTACCTTTTAGGAATCGTTAAATCCTATAAATGATTGTTCTAGTCTATCATGAAAATTCTTTGAAAACAAAGAATCAAATACTCCATTTGTCCCTATTTTATCCGTCCCTTTACTTTTTCACACAAATTTAGAAAAAAATTAGTGATATGAAAATTAGATAAATGTTCGTGTTGAAATTTGAGTAAATTAAAATAAATTACTAAAAAGTCAATGACATAATTGTGTTTGCTATTATAAAAGTTGGATAAAATAATCTTTTTCTATATTATCATATTAATTAGACTCGTGAAAATTAGCGAAACACTTAGCTAGACACAAAAGAAAAACATATAAACTTGGGACGGAGGGAGTAATTTTTTATGGTGAAACAAAATCTCTCATTAAACCCTCGAATAGATTGTTGATATTCCATCTTACCTAACAACTAGTCACAAGCCATGTATATTAATTTCTTCCCGACCATATCCATTTGTGAATTGGACCTGGACTAGAAATCAATACTCATATGGAGGAGTTGGAGCCCAGAATCAAAGCTATCAACGGCCCAATAAAATCCATTTAATGTCGTTTGGTTTATGAAGCGGTCCAATATGCCTCTTGGTTCATTCTTTGCATTAATTACAATTTTCTTTTAATTTTTTTTATTGGAAATCTATCTATTATCTACCTATAACTACAAACACCGATACCACATGCTACTCATTTTTTCCACGGAATCCCGAAAATACCTTCCTATGTCCATATATTTTCGACTTCGTCCTTTTGTCCTGTACGGCGGCAGATGTGCAATAATTTATCCATTCTTCTACTTTCTTCCAAAATCGACAACATCTCGCTCTGCGTCAACAATTGTTGAACCTCCACCGTCCGACCCCGTTTCTGATTAGGGACCTACAAATCTGAGTTCTGGGTTTTCCATCTTTGCTACAACATCCAATTCCTTGGTTCCACACCACGGGAGTACGCTGACTGAACAACATCTTGTTGAGGTCCACAGTCTGAGCAAGTCACCATCGTCTCCACGTGTGGCCCAGTGCTGCAATTAGCAGCTAGATTTGAGCATGCAAGGTATTGGTTATGTGATTATATGAATTTGGGGGTTTCTTTTAATGATTTTATGGTAAGATTGCAATTTCAGTCAGTTGTTTGATTTCTGTAATCCGTGATTATATGAATTTGGGGGGTTTCTTTTAATGATTTTAGGGTAAGATTGCAATTTCAGCCAATTGTCTGATTTCTGTAATTTTGTTTAGATCTTGAAGTCAGCATATTTTTTTTCCTTTGGTCCTAAAGACATGTAATTATTACACATAAACATCTGCAAATAGTTAGTTGTTCGTGTTGTTTTATTTTCTAGATTACTTTGTGATATATACTCTAAACAAATTAGGAGGTTTATTCTTAGAGATTTGTGTTGTTAAAATTCTCTGATTAATTATATTGGTGTATTATTCTAGAAATATTATCCATTAAGTTTTCTTGAACAAGTTGGCATTAGTTTTTGATAGAAATGAAGTTTTATATGAATATCTTTTGAGAAGCAAAGACGAAGCTTTCGATGCTTTCAAAAGTTATAAAAACGAAGTTGAAAATCAACTTAACACCAAGATCAAAATGATCCGAAGTGATCGAGGCAGTGAGTATGTTGCACCTTTTGCAGACTTTTGTCGTGAAAACGGCATTATCCATCAAACAACTACACCTTATTCACCACAATCAAATGGTGTTGTTGAACGAAAGAATAGAACATTAAAAGAAATGATGAATGCTATGCTGATAAGCTCGGGCTTACCACATAACATGTGGGGGGAAGCCATTCTTTCGGCAAATAAAATTTTAAATAAGTTGACGTCGAAGAAACAAAATGAAACTCCATACGAACTATGGAAAGGTAGGAAACCATCCTACAAATACACTAAAGTGTGGGGGTGCCTAGCAAAAGTTGAAGTACCTAAACCAAAACAAGTAAAGCTAGGACCTAAAACTATTGATTGCATCTTCATAGGATATGCAAACAATAGTAGTGCATATAGGTTTTTGGTACATAAGTCGGAAATACCCGACTTAAATGAGGGAATGATTATCGAATCCAGAAATGCTGTCTTTTTCGAATCTATATTCCCTAAGAAAGAAAAGAACGATGTCAGTTCTAAGAAACGAATACATTAAGAAAGCTCACTAGAAAAGATTGACCAAAGTGATGGGTCAATACCAGAATCAAGACGAGGAAAACGAGCGAAAATAGCAAAGTCTTTTGGTCCAGACTTTGTAGTCTATTCATTAGAAGATGAACCGCAAACAATTAAGGCTGCGTTGTCAAGTCCCGATGCTCCTCTATGGAGAGAAGCGATTAATAGTGAAATTGAGTCAATTATGAACAATCACACTTGGGAGATTGTTGACCTTCCCCCGGGGTGTAAACCTTTAGGATGCAAATGGATTATAAAGAAGAAATATAAGGCCGATGGGTCTATTGACAAGTATGGCACAACTAGTAGCCAAGTGTTAAAAGCAAAAGGAAGGGTATGATTATTTTGATACATACTCTCCCATAACGAGGATAACCTCTATAAGAACGCTAATTGTCATTGCTGCTTTACATAACCTTGAGATACATCAAATGGATGTTAAAACGACATTTCTAAATGGAGATTTAGAAGAAGAAATATACATGGAACAACCTGAAGGGTTTGTTATTCCCGGAAGAGAAAAGAAAGTTTGTAAACTTGTTAAGTCATTATATGGACTTAAACAAGCTCCCAAACAATGGCATGGCAAATTTGATCATGTTATGTTATCAAATGGTTTTAAAATAAACGAGTGTGACAAGTGTGTGTACATTAAAGGCACACCTAACAACTTTGTTATTATATGTCTGTATGTTGATGACATGCTTATTATGGGAAGTGATCATAACATAATTATGAATACTAAAGCAATGTTGAAAAGAATGTTCGATATGAAAGATATGAGAATAGCTGATGTAATTCTAGAGATTAAGATCTCTAGAACATCCGAATGAATTACTTTATCACAATCTCACTATGTAGAGAATGTGCTTAAGAAATTCAATGCATTTGATTTACCTCCGGCTAAGACTCCTACAGACTTAAGCCTACACTTAGCTAAAAATCGAGGAGATCCAATTTCCCAATTGGACTATGCTAGGGTCATTGGGAGCCTAATGTACTTAGCAAATTGTACAAGGCCCGACATAGCATATTCTATAAGCAAGCTAAGTCGGTTCACAAGTAATCCCAGAAAGGATCATTGGACCGCACTAACTAGAGTTCTAAGGTATTTAAAGCATACTTTAACTCATAGTCTGCATTACACAAGGTATCCAGCTGTGTTAGAAGGATATAGTGATGCAAATTGGATATCCGACACAAAAGATTCCAAGTCCACAAGTGGTTTTGTAATTACCATAGGTGGAGGGGCAGTTTCATAGAAATCATCTAAACAAACATGTATAGCTCGATCTACAATGGAATCAGAATTCATTGCTCTAGACAAAGCTGGTGAAGAAGCCGAATGGCTACGAAACATCTTAGAGGATATTCCGTGTTGGGAAAAACCCGTGCCTCCCGTTTTGATACATTGTGATAGTATGTCTGCAATAGGGAGAGCACAAAGTAGTATGTATAATGGTAAGTCTCGACATATTCGTCGAAGACACAATACCATTAGATAATTGATCACAAGTGGAATAATATGTATTGACTATGTGAAGTCAAAAGATAATATTGCGGATCTGTTTACTCAAGGTATTAATCATGATCAATTATACAATGCAGTAAGGGGAATGAGATTAAAATCCACACTAAAAGAACGCTCTTAATGGTAACTCTACCATGATGATTGGAGATCCCATGAACATGGTTCAAAGAGACAACTAAGTTAAGAATGTTCAAGTCATGCACTTGGAAACACAACTTACAATCCATTCTCGAAGCTGCCCCAAGTGCAAACCTGTAGCTTGTGGTAAAAGGGTAAGTGTATAAACTTTTAATGATTCCTATAGCCTTATTGGTGGAGTATGGCATTATACTCTTTATAGGAGATCACCTATATAAGTGAGAAGTGTGGCCGCTTCAAATACGAAAAACACTCATGAATCCAAGATATGGTCCAAGGCCAAAATGGACACAACGTGAGAACGAAAGATATTGTATCTATTATTGTGTATATGTTATTGTCTTGGTTTACACGAAAGTTGACCGTTTCAAGACATCGCGTTCACCGAGCAACGAGTAACCCGATAACATTATACTAATGAAGGTTCAAAGCTAACAACTACCTATCCTGATGCAATAATAGGTCATTGGGACTTTGGTTTGCATAACATTTTGCATTTGCATTTAATAATCCAATGTGGGGGATTGTTAGAATTTAATAACAAAAATCAGATTATTAAAATGGTAAGTAATTGAAATGAAAGATGCATTGTTTGATTTTATTAAAATGAACAGATGCATCGGTTGACATTAATTCATAAAATGAAAATTTGAAATAAATTGATGAATGGTTGTGTCTTTTTGCTTCATATGTGAAGAGTTGTGTCTTTTATGAATGAGTGCTTCAAATCTATAAATATGAAGATTTGTAGTAGAGGAAAAAAAATCCGAAAAAACATGATTCCTCCTTGTTTCCTTTATCCTTATTGTTTCACTCCATACATATAAATTAATTAGTATCTTCTTAGTCCCGAGATATCAAGTAGTTCGCCGGAATTACGAGAAGTAGTAGTAATTGAAAAACCATTATATTTTGGAGACGAGTGCTATAGACCGCTTGCACTGAGTAGCGGAGCATTAACGTCTTGTAGAGAAAGAGTCTAACTCTTGCCTCGGTTTGCATTTCGTTATTTTCGCTATTCAATTTTTCATATGTTGTTTGTTATGTTGTTGTAGTATTTATACTAATATTTGATTTTATTGTCGCTACATTTCTTCACACCTAATTTTTTAATAACATGATGTTCATAATTTAGACAGATCCGAACTTCGTAGAGGATGATTAGTCGATGATAAGGCTTCGTGTTCGAAGTTTAAGTTGGGCTTGGATTTGAAATTTTGATTTGTCATTTTTCTGTTTGAAGGGTCAATCATCAACATAAACCGGAGTTACCAGTTCAATGATTTGGATAAGATAACACGTATGTGATGATTATTATTTTAAGTGTTAATATTCATTGTTAGCCAAAAGAATAAATCGAAAAGCAAATATAGCCTTTTAGTAAACAAAAACACATATCTAGTCATTTTGTCCTTTTGTGGGCGCAGAGTGTCAGGGGCCGATGGAGGGCCGATCTCCATCGGCCCTCAACATGTTTTTGAAAAAAAGATTAATAAATATTTTGTGTTGAGATCGGCCATCAATCAATTAACTTTTTTTTTAAGTTGAGGGCCGATGGCCCTACTTAACTTTTTTTTTTTTTAAGTTGAGGGCCGATGGCCCTTTTTTTTTTTTGAGGGCCCCTTAACTTTTTTTTAATATGTTGAGGGCCGATGGAGATCGGCCCACCTTCGGCCCTCCATCGGCCCTCGGCCCTGGTAATTGTTTCTAGGGGTGTCTAAATGGTATTGGGATTCGGGATTATCCCAATCCCGTATTGATATCGGCGGGATGGGGATACCGAAATACCGAATTTTGGGATACGGTATGGTATCGGGATTCATTTTCGAGATTACCGAAATACTATTTTTTTAAAAATAATTAATACAGTTATATACTTATTATACACTTATAAATATAATTATAATTTATAAACTTATGTCTTATGCTAACACAAAGTCCAATAATAACTTGTGAAGAAACTAGAATGTAGAAAATCGAAAGTAGAAAGTAAAATTGTAGAAACTAGAAACATTCAAAATGACTTTCGATTTTTCGCTTTTGTATTTGAGATATTTATATTTCATATTTTAGATATTATAATTTATAATATCTAGTTTACTAGTTACATTACATATATGATATATACATTAGTAAATCACATGAAATATTTATATTTTATATTCTAGAATATTATAAATATAATTTAATAATTTTATAGATTATATTTATAAATTATAAATTTATAATGTCTATACTGTATGTGTGATGTATCTGCGAGTAATTAATAAATCATTTAACAATAGCTAACAAAGATATATGTAGCCTCATTGGTTGTTAGATTGTAGATAGTATTTATTCTATCAATTGATCTTAGGTTCGAAGCTAGTAAGGAGTAATTTTTTTTTTAACAAGGAATACAATTTTCGGGATTTTCGATAATCCCGAATACCAATCACATTTTAACCGTCCCAAATACCGCTATCCCAATACCGCTATGGGATCGGTATTGTGATCGGATTTCGCCTAATTTCGAGATCGGGATCCCTATCCCGTACCGACCGACAACCCTAGTTTCTGCATAATTCAGTGGCTCGGCCGACGGGGAGTTTCAAATTTTTTTTAGGGCCGATGGAGGGCCGATGGAGTCCATCGGCCCTCCGCCAGATAAAGACAAAATGACTACTTTTGTGTTTTGTTTTAGTTGTAGGCTACATTTGTTTTTTCATTTCTACTATTTGGCTAATAGTAGAAATTCCTCTTATTTTAATTTCTTTCATGCTGTTAATTAGTAACTCATTTGAATATATATTAATTAAATTAATCTATTCAATTATTCTGAAAATTATCATCATCATCTCATGAAATTGTTTCATCACTGAAGGCATTTATACATTTTATACCCTTTTTGCCAACCAGTACTTATCACCAATAATTAAAATAAATATTATAAATCCGAACAACTCAAAGTAAAAATTAAATCCTAAAAAATAATAAAGGTTTAGGATCGTTACGGACAAATGGACAATAGTTTTTTCTCGAGCTAGCTAGGCAAACATAGATTGAGTCATGCATTGAGACTTTTAAAGTCAAATAATTGAGAAAGTTGTTTGTGAATCATACGGATTAGTTTCTCCAAGAAAATTCTTAACTTCATATAGGAGGGTATAAACGGAGAAATACTTGGAGGTTTGATGAGTCCAGTGGCGAAGGCAGGAATAAATCCAGCCGGGTCAAAATCGAGTTAGGGAAGACAAATGAATCAAAAAATGGGAATAAAAATAAATAAAGAGAAAAAAAGAATGGATGAAAGAAGATTGTCACAACTCAGATTCGAACCCACTACCTGCTGGCTAGTAGTGATGAGAAACAACCAATGTACCACGAAACATTTACATGAAAAATACTACTACATAATATATATACCATATTTGAGCCGGGTCAACTGCTTCCCCTTGGTTGGCTGTGGCTTCGCCACTGGATGAGTCGAATGTTATAATATTCAAAGTTGATCAAGTCAAGCGAATTAAAACTTTTGAGTTACACCATTAAATTAAATATGTACTACTTTTTTGGTTGTGTGTTTTGTTTCTCCACAATAATTGGACGAAAAGTGTATTGGAATTCCTTGCACGAGCGAGACCATGATCCAAATACTATGTTATCATCTTTATACACGTTTTTAAACTTGTTGATACATATTATTGAAAATTACACCAAAAATTGAACATCATTCATCAATATTAATATTTGTGATCAGCAAGTAAGAATTAATCCACAGCATGAGTGAAAATAGTATTTGAAAAATTATAATTTATTTACTAGGCAAAAAATCGATATGAGTTGATGTAGACTCCTATTGCCTAGGAGAAGGGCGGTTTTCAAGATCGCGCTCTATCTCTATAACTCTCGAAGTCTCTGATCGATCTTTTCTATTAAAATCATCTACGTCACGGCGGCCGGAGGATGTTAGCGCCACCTCACCGCCGTGGCTCCGCCCCTCATTGCTCTGATCAAATCCATCTTCCTCATTAGACTTTTTGTAGCCCTGCAGCAGATAGAGCGGCGACATGCTACCATGCAACGGGGAGGCGGGCCGACTGGAGAAGGGCGTGCTGGCCGAGGCCCGTCCTTGCCTCACCTGCTTCTTCGCCGTCTTCTGCCATCCTCGAAGCGCTGATGCAACGTGAGTGCTGAAAACTTCAGGCCTCATTTTCGATCCCATCTGATCATTTTTTTATGCTAATTAAATAAGTTGAACAAGAAGTGTTAGAAAGTTTTGAGTTTGACTCAGTTTATATACCTGATTGACCAAGGCATAGAGAGGGAGAGTGACGTAGCTGCATACGAACTGTACTATGACACTGAAGATACAGAAGAAGAAAAAAAAACAGAGAATTATATTACAAATGAGAGAGAGAGAGAGAGAGAGAGAGAGAGAGAGAGAGAGAGAGTATTTGTATACTATAATAGAGAGAGAGATGAATTATATACCCCATAGAAATTCTTATGATAATGTCTTCAATACTTTCATGGTAGCAGGACGGATACCCGAATTCGTACTGAAAACGTATGAAAAGAATCTTGTTATGAATATGATGAAATCAAACGGATAATTTAAATTTTTACTACACTACTTGCAGCAGACAATACTTACCCAACTCCAGGCAAAGAAAGCCACTTGAAACGCATTCTGCAATACAAGCACAACAAATGGTATAAGATTGTCCGAATCGTGTGAATATATGTGTAGGTGTTATGGATGGAGAAGAAATACCAAAAAGAGAACAAAATGGATGAGGAAAAGTATGAAACGGGGACGACCAAACCAGAATAGATCGTCTCTTGGCTCAACCACAAGGCTGCCTTTGATCACATCTCCTCTCTCTAGGATTCTTGTTCCCATCTTTGTTATGATAACTTGCAATTTTGCCCCAACCAACAGTATTATCTAATAACATATAGATATACAAATATTTAATTGTAAGAAATGAGACAGAAATATATGTATAATACTATATCGATCGTCTTCACTCACAATTAGAGGAATAAACGGTAGCCAAAAGTGCGAGTACCACCCTGTTTCATCGCCCATATTAATTAATTGAGTTATGAACTAAATTTAACAAGAGCATGTAAGCCTCACCGTTGGTGTTGGTGAGAAGGAATACAACGGCACAAAACCATATTACAGGACTGCATCAATCATCAGTGTGAATATACAATTAATGTAAGATTGGCATGGCATCTAATTTAATTTGTTTATGAAATGGAAAAAAAAATGACAGATTTCAATTAACCTTATTCCCACGATGACATTGAAATCTATTTCGAGTGATCTGTTTAAATATTTCTGGAAATTGAATGGTACTTGGCTTTGAGGTGGTAGATGCTCCTGATGATCAAATTCGATTAATGACGTAGGTCAGTATTCTAATTTTATATGTTATTTTAAAAAACCTAAATGTGTCGATCTGCGCTGCAACGTACTGTTATAAACCCATGTCTAAGTGTTAAGTAATCCACTTTGGCCACTGATCTGAAGAATTGCCTGAAGAAACACACCTATGTACAGAGAGGAGAGAGAGAGAAAGAGAGGATGAGTAAATATTGATTTTAATAACAAATAATTAGGAAGCTATTCTTAATTAATAAATGAAGAAGTGTTACAGTCCAGAGAAGAAGAGGCGAGCGGCTCCAGAAATCCAAATGTCTACGTCCAAACGATGTCTCCCTCGTTAATCTGAATCTCTCTGGATCTGCACCATAAATAATCAATAATAATATTGCAAATAACACTATAACAGCATGTATAAAATTAATACACATATATATGTATATGGTATATTGTATTTGTTGTGAAGATAAGCATGAATAAATTTGAACTTATATATGTACCATTGTAGTACTGGTATTCAACTGTCGTTGTCACAGCCTCCCAAGCTTTCCATTTCCTCATCTGATATCGAAAATTTATTAAAAATACATAGTACGACTTAATTAACTATATACTGGCAATAATATTAGTTACATATATGGAGATTAATCATCCACTATTTAGATTTATATAAATGTTAATTACCTTTAGTTTTCCTAGGCCATAAGTAACAAGGCAGAAGAATATATGACAAACTGCCAATACAAAGATGAAGATATGGAGTTGGTGTATCCCATATGCTGAAACAAGTTGGATTTTGCCCTAAAAGAATTATACATAACCCATCAGAAACCATGCAAAAATATTAACAATTTATTTATTTAAAATTGATAAATAAGTTAATTAATTACCCTTTTTACACACGGGTCATAATATTTGCCACTGTCTGTATACTTGCAAGGATGCCAAGAGTGTCCAACTCTTCTTGGAACACAAATATTAGAAAGAGGATCTTGCAATATTGTCAGCAGTAGTGAGATGAACCCTAGCAGCATCAGCTCTTTTTCCATCCAAAATACAGAGTTTATCAAGAATTCGAATAATTAATGTAAGCAGGATGTATATTAAATAAAACAACTAGAAATTATAAACATTTACCTGCTTTAATCTTCTCCAGTGCTTCTCGTAGAGCTGCCTTTCTTTTTTTATTTAACCACTGCAAGAAGAAAGATCATATATGTCTACGTCGAAGTATTTATTTTCTCTCTCCGAGAAAATAAATAGCAACCAACACGAAGTGAAATAGACCTATCATAATTAATGATTTTGTACCGATTCAGTATGATGAATGATTTGTTCGATGACGATTGAGATAGCAACCAACACGAAGCAAACGACGGCCACTGCCCATGTCGGCGTGGCCTCCAGTGTCTTCTCCTTCGGCAACTCACTCATTTTTCTCCGGCAAGGGTAAGATTGTAAATGAAGTATGATAATATATAAATGCAAGAGACAAGCACAAGTATTGAGGTAATAGAGAACTTTGTTTGTGTAGAAGTAGAACTCACTGCTGTATAGTTAGGGGGGTTTTAGGAGTGAAATTATTAGAAGTAGCTTGGTGTATATATACAAGTACATAGAGGGAAAGAGATAGAGACAAGGAAAATTATTATTTGGGGAATTAAGTGCCAGAAAAGTTTGAACTTCGAACCGTGTTGATTAGCGATTTCAGAAAAATGTTAAGAGAGCGATAGAGAGAGAAAATGTTTATGCAAGAAGATATAACGAGTCCATGATGATGGAGAACTAGTAGACCTTTTCCTAATCCGGATTGGTTGAGTCTGAACTTGGAATTGTATAACAATATTATTTTGTAGTCAATAGCCATGAGGGTGGGTTATGTAAATTATATATTAACTCAATGATTAGTATTGCCTGCCGTTCGATTTTGTGGGACAATTTATGTTAATGTCATATATTAAATATTTTATGCATAAGACGTGGATTAGTAACGTATGCATACCAATAATTAGGGTGGTATATAGTATAGAGCTAGACTGAATTATCTATGCGTGTTTTACAAGTTATCATACATATATTGTTAGGGCACGATATAGTGCCCAAGAAGTCTTTGAATATAAAATTTTATAAAAATAAATTTTAAATTTCAATTGTTTAGTCCTTGTATCCACTATTAAACTTGTCGGAGTTAATTAAAAAAAGTGGATCCAATACATGATCACAAACATAAACGAAGTTTTGCCACTTAACGCATCATTAATTTCCTTCCAATATGGCTTGATTGTTATTTATTATATATGACTCCAGATATATATTATCGCGTAAATTAATTAATGTGAATGACATGTCGTAAGCTACTAAAATTAGGCAAACTAGAAGATATACAATTAGTTTTATCAAATGGAGCGATGACAGAGAGGTATATAATGGAGAGAAATTAATATGGCTCACTAGAAGATACTGAAAATTAATTTAGTTGACTTTCCGACACATTCCACGACTGTATTGATCACGTGCAAGGAAAGTGCGGTTTGAAGGCCAGATGGTGCCCATCTTTTTAAAAATAAAATATTTTTTTTATTAACATGACCTATCAATGCACGCGTGGTATGGCATGATTGGTGGGCCACCGAATGGAACACCAATTTTGGGTCAGAAAATCCGGATTGGGTTTGAAGAGTTCGTTTTCGCTCTTGATTTGGAATATCAGTTATCACTTATCAAGCATTCATAATATTAATTCAAGAAGAGTTTATATACTATGTATGCATTCCTTAATTAACCAGTCAAAGAGAAAGCGACTGATGGTTGAAATTCGAAAGGGTCTGAAAGAAGCAATCAACGACGATAAGAGATGATTCTTAGAAACGATCATAAATTAATTTATCCCCGGCATCTAATTTGTTGGCTCATAAACTGCCACTTAAGATTTGGTTAATATAAGATAAGTCGGACTCGGACGACCAAGGATTAATTTTTTCAAGATTAATTAGAATTTGGAATTTTAATTGATTGTTTTTTCTTAAAAATCTTCTTACAACTGAAACATGAGTCCGGTAATATATGAGAAATCTCTCTAATTAGGTAATAATTACCGTTAATTAATCTAATGAGTAGTCAAACTCCAATAAATTAGGGAGGTCGTTGATGTTGATGAATCAAACAAGTAACTGTAACATCTGTATCTCCAAGAAAATATAACATATTGGAATTCTACGCTGTAGATAATTCTTAATTTCTTATCTCTAATAATTCAAACTATTAAAATATACTATGCATTGGAGGAATGTAATGTCATCAGAAGTCGGACAGAAAAGTCGTTAATTGTAGTTTGCTTACAATGTAAGACTAATAATAATAATAATAATAATAATAATAATAAGAAGAAGAAGGTAAATTGACACAAATGGTCCCCAATGTTTGCTAGTTTAGATGAATTGGTCCATAATTTTTTTTTAGTTTATTAGTCCCTAATTTTTTTTAGTTTATTGGTCTCCAATATTTGCTAGTTTTGATAAATTGGTCCTTATTTTAAGTTAGTCAACTGTTAGTCACAGGGGTATTTACAGAATAAAAGTTTCAGGAATCAATTCATCCAATTTTTAAATTAAATTTGAACTTTTTTTAAAAAATATTTTTAAATTATAATCTTTTCGAAAAAATAATTTTTTTCAAATAAATAATTTTTTCACGAAAAAGATTAATTTTTTTCAAATAATTTTTTTAAATATTTTTTTCGAATAATATCATGGCAACGAAAAAATTTAATTAAAAATAAAAAATTAACTAATAATAATTTTAGAGACCAATTCATCCAATTGCAAATTAATTTTTATTTATTTTTTCAAATAATTTTATGAATTAAATTTTTTTTTCAAGTTTTTTTTATTTAAATAAAAAATTAACTAAATCTAGATTAACTAATAATTTTGTATCTCACGGCAGAAGAGGGGAGCGGTTGATACAGGAGTTGGGGAAAGTGTTATGTTCTTTGAGGTCGAAGATGTCGTCGGAGAGAAGCACCTGGACGACTTGGAGGTGGGAGGCTCCTCTCCGACGACATATTCGACCTCAAAGAACATAACACATTCCACAACTCATGTGTCGACCCGCTTTCCTCCTCTGCCGTGAGATACAAAATTATTAGTTAATATAAATTTAGTTAATTTTTTATTTAAATCAATTTTTTTAAATATAATTTTTTTTTAAAAAAATTATTTGAAAAAATAGATAAAGATTGGATGAATTGGTCCCTAAACTAGTATTAGTTATTTTAAATTTTTTTATTTAGGTTTTTAATAATTTTTTTCGTTACCAAAATTAAAAAAAAGTAAATTTTATTTCGAAAAAAAATATTTTAAAAAAATTAATTTTTTTTCGAAAAAGATTATAATTTTAGAAAATATATCTAAAAAAATCAAATTTAAATATAAATTGGATGAATTGGTCCCTGAAACTTTTATTCCGTAAATAACCCTATGACTAACGGTTGAGTAACTTAAAATTTAACAAAATGACCAATTTATCCAAAGTAGTAAACATTGGGGACCAACAAACTAAAAAAAAAATTAGAGACCAATTCATCCAAATTAGCAAACATTGGGGACCGTTTGTGTCAATTCGCATAATAATAATAATAATAAAGTCAAATCTGTATACAACAATATTGTTTAAAGATATTGAATTAGTATACGATGCACATTTGCAAGTGGTCAAATTTGGAAAGTTATTCCTTACGTGTTAATATGCACCACGCAATCTTAATTACACAGTATTTTTTAACTCGTTATTTGAATTCAACAATGCATTTCATAAATGAAATTGGACCTTCAATATAGTGTAATATAGAGGAGTTAGAAATTTGTGTAGTGGAAAGAGGAAATATTTATGCATATGTTTATACATTACGTACTCAATTTGAAAATCTAAATTGGATACATATTAATTAGATACATCATTCATCTTCTATATTTAATAAAGTTGGTGCCTCCTGTCATCCAACCATCTCCACCTAATTAAATGTATAAATATTAAATTTTCAATGATGGGAAAAAACAAATGAAAGACTGTAGAGAGAGAGAGAGAGACAGGGGGAGGAGTGGTGATTACCAGTGGAAATCCCAGCGAGGTCGCACTTTAGACATGCGATTATGGCCGTAGAGATAGTCGGTAACTACGCGCTTGGCGTTTTGGAAGGCACAGCAGCCGATGGAGTAGATTCCGATGAGGACGACGACCATCACGATGTTGAGCACCGACAGTTTGTGCCAGCTACGCCGCACGTCCTCCAGCACCCCCGCCTTGCACGAGTCGCACATGTAGAACAGCACCGCCGCCGCGTTGTTCCACCGGTGACCGGTAGCAGTCTGGGTCCTGCGCCACCGCCGTCACCGCGTAGTTGCACGACGTGGGGGGCTTGCAGCACCCCGACTGCACCACAAAATTAGTTAACACCTCTTTTATTAATTAAATTGATGATATGGATAAGGTACGTAGAAAATAAAATTAAAACTTATATTAAAAATAACAACTGAGTTTGTGGCAACATTCAGCACCTGCCACCTGATACTATAATTTGTAATAGGATGGAACAGGCATATATTGTTAGAGGCGTCGAGGGTTTGGCGTCGTGCATGGAAGGGACGTAGCGAACGCTCGTGCATGGAAAGCGATCGGGTGCGTGGAAGACGCATGGGATCGGTGGAAGATTTGTTTAATTAGGGTTTAATAATATCTTAGGTTTATTTATGGTTTATTGCTTTGAATAATTAGCCCATATATAGGGCTGGCCACGTGTAGGCCTAGTTACCTTATTTGCATATTTATTTTAGTATATAATAAGGTTGATCGGGTAGGGATTAATTATCTAGGTTTATTATATCTTGATCATTGATCGGCGTATAGATACGCTTGGCCGGGAGTATTATCTTCCGTGGAAATTGATTATTGCTTTTGTTTTGCTTTCGGTGTTTTGCTTTCGGTAATATCGTGTGATTCATATATTGCTTGATCGAATCCCTTTACTCTAACAATTTGGTCCGACCTGCCGGATGACCAATACGAGACAACAAGCAATGGATTCGAGAATGGATGAGTTGGAGAAGGGGTTAAAGGCGATGGATTTGCGGGCGGACTCGGTTGTGCGCAATCCGTCGGGGTGAACCGAGTGGGGATTACATATGCCTCCAAAACGGGCGGACAAGCATACCCTAACTCTTCAGCTGCGTTTTCGGGTTCGGGATTTTCTGGCAGCAATCCTAAGAGCGGATTTGTTAAAGAAAAAGGAAGAGAATCAACGTCTTCAATTGCATCGACGACACGGACATGAGGTACGAATAAGACTAGGTCGGTCCGGCAAATTTCACATCGGGATTATTTAGCGAAGAGAGCTGCGGGAAAGTGCTTTCGGTGTGATGAGAAATGGTCCCCTACTCACCGGTGCTCCGATAAAACTTTTCAAGTTATCATTATCTCTAATCCGGAAGAGACATATGAGATCTTGCTAGAGGACGAGGAGAATGGCGCCGCGGAAGGAAATGGCAGCCCGGAGTTGGATACGGAGGCTAATTCAATGGTACTGACTCAGTTAGCCGCCCAAGGGTTTGATGGGCCTCAGACAATGAAACTTACGGGATCAATTGTGGAATGGCAAGTTCGAGTCATGATTGATAGCGGCGCAAGCCACTGCTTTATTTCGTCAAGGATGGCTGCCGCTCTTCGGTTGTCGGTTGAGGAAGTCGGCCGATCGGTCGTTCGGTTGGGCGATGGGTGTCGTTCGACTATCTTAGGCACGTGCGCGGGAGTGAAATTGAAGTTGCAGGGTATTGATTTTGTAATAACGTGCTATGTGTTTGAGTTAGGGGGCGTTGATGTGGTTTTGGGTGTATCTTGGTTGAGAACGTTGGGCGATGTTCGAGCTAATTGGGAGCATATGACTATGACGTTTACTTTTAAGGGCGAACCGGTTACATTGGTGGGTGATTCTTCGCTTATTCGCAGGGAAGCCTCCTTGCAACAATTGATCAAGATTGGGAAGGAGGGAAATCGGTGGTTAGTATGGATTGGGGTGCACGCCTCATCGGCACAGGACGAGCAAATTGAATTTCGATCGATGCAATTTCAAGATATAAGCGACGGCTTACGAGCTCAGATGGAGGCGGAATTTCCTTCAGTCATGCTTCCGCCGAAGGGCGTACCTCCTCATAGAAGTGTAGATCACCATATTCCGTTGAAACCGGGATCTTCTCCGGTATCGGTTCGGCCATATCGGTATAGTTATTCGGCTAAAGATGAGATGGAACGACTTGTGCAGGAAATGTTAGACGCGGGCATTATTCAACCAAGCTTGTCTTTATTCCAGTTCGGTGTTATTAGTTCGCAAGAAAGATGGTAGTTGGCGATTTTGTGTTGATTATCGTCAGTTGAATAAGCAAATAATTTTGGACAAATATCCTATTCCGGTAATTCAGGAAATGCTTGGATGAATTACACGGGGCGAAGTGGTTCTCGAAATTGGATTTGAGGTCCGATTACCATCAAATACGAATTGCTCCGGAGGATGTATCCAAAACGGCGTTCCGCACTCATTCCGGGCACTATGAATTTTTGGTGATGTCATTCGACTTGACTAATGCGCCTTCGACCTTTCAATCGGCGATGAATGATTTATTGCGGATTCACTTGCGTAAGTTTGTGTTGGTTTTTTTATGATATTCTTGTTTATAGTCGTGACTGGAAGTCTCATATGGTGCACCTTCGCGCGGTAATGTCATTATTGAAGCAAAACTCGTACGTTGTCAACCCTAAAAAGTGTGCATGGGGTCGATCCGAGGTCGATTATTTGGGCCATATTGTTTTGGTTAAAGGGGTACAAATGGACCCTAGGAAGGTTTCGGCAATTTTGTGTTGGCCTCAACCTAGTTCCATTCGAGGAGTTTGAGGTTTTCTTGGATTAACGGGTTATTATTGACGTTTTATACGTAATTATGGACAAATGGCGCGGGGTCTAACGGAATTGCTTAAAAAACGCGTCGGCGTTTGCATGGACGACCGAAGCACAATCGGCCTTTCGGAATTTGCAGGAGGCCGTGACAACCGCTCCTGTCTTAGCCACTCCCGATTTTTCAAAACCATGTGCTGTGGAGTGCGACGCGTCCGGCCGTGGTCTAGGAGCCGTTTTGATGCAGCTTGGTCAACCTTTGGCGTATTATAGCAAGGCGGTTTCGGACCGTAGTTTAGCAAAATCAGCATGTGAATTGGAGCTGATGACCTTGGTTTTGGCGGTACAACATTGGCGACCATACTTGGTTGGACGGCGATTTACGGTACGAACGGATGAACGAAATCTTCGTTTTCTTTTAAATCAGTTTGTTTCTACTCCGGCACAACATTATTAGGTAGCCAAGCTTTTGGGGTATGATTTCGAGATTGAATATAAGCCGGGGGTGGCGAATAGAGTGGCGGATGCGTTATCTCGAAGTTGTGATGAGGTCGAGTATGCGGCTATTTCCGTTCCGTTGTGGTTGGGCTGGTCTTTGGTCACGGAGGAGGTGAAAGTCGATGGCGAATTGGGTGTAATTTACAAAGCCGTGGCCGATGGTTCTTCGAAGTATTCACATTATCACTTGTTTAATGAAGTATTATACTATAAAGGTAGGTTAGTGATAGCTAAAGGGTCCTCTTTTATTCCACGTTTATTGGAGGAGTTTCATGCCACGACTCAAAGGGGACATTCGGGCGCTTATCGGACGTATCGCCATTTAGCACTTAATGTATATTGGTCGGGGATGATGAAGACGGTAACGAAATACGTGGCCGAGTGTTTGGTTTGCCAGCGACACAATTACGAGACTCGTTCGCCGGCGGGGCTCCTTCAGCCGTTGTTGATTCCAACTCGGGTATGGGAGGATATTAGTATGGATTTTATTGGTGGATTACCTCGCTCGGGGGAGTTTGATTGTGTCATGGTGGTTGTAGATCGGTTGACCAAGTATGCACATTTTTGTGGTCTCTGGCATCCGTATATGGCGCGGGATGTGGCGAACTTGTTTGTGAAGGAAATCGTTCGATTGCACGGGTTTCCTAAATCCATTGTTCACGATAGGGATCCGGTATTCTGTAGTGAGTTTTGGAAGACAATATTTAAGGCTATGGGTACAAAGTTGCGTATGAGTTCGGCATATCACCCAGAAACGGATGGTCAAACGAGGTGGTTAATCGGTGTGTGGTAGACTTATTTACGTACCGAAGCAGTGGAGTCGTTGGCTGGCCTGGGCGGAGTATTCTTATAACACCAATTTTCACGCATCCACCGGCACAACTCCTTTTGAGGCCGTGTATGGACGGCCTTCGCCCACGATTGCGGGATTTTTGCCATCGGAAGTTCAAGTAAAGGCGGTGGCGGATGATTTGCAAGATCGAGATGGGGCGTTCCGTCATTTGAAGGAGCATATTAGGCAAGCTCAAGATTACATGGTTAGAGCTGCAAATAAACATTGGCGGGAAGTCAGTTTTGAAGTGGGGCAGCAAGTATTTTTGAAGTTGAGACCGTATCGGCAAATGTCACTATTTAAGCGCAAGAATGCTAAGTTGGCGGCACGATACTACGGACCATTCACGGTGGAGGAGCGCATCGGCGCTGTGGAGTACCGTCTCCGATTGCCGGAGGGTTGTCGATTGCATCCGGTGTTCCATGTTTCTCTTCTCAAGGCTATGTTGGGAGATCATGAGTGCACGGAGAAATTGCCCGATGATTAGTGGGCGGTAAATTCTGAATTTGAACCGGAGTGGATTCTGAGGGATCGTTGGGTTTGGCGTGGTGATGATAGAGTTTGCAATGGCGAGGAAAATCGGCGGATGATGCGACGTGGGTGGACGTGTCGGAGTTATTAAGTCAATTTCCAAGTTTCAGTCTTGAGGACAAGGTTGTTTGGAAGGATTGAGGAGTTGTTAGATACGTGATTTATCGACGAAAGATGAAGAAGAGGGGTGTCGAGGGTTTGGCGTCGTGCATTGAAGGGACGTAGCGAACGCTCGTGCATGGAAAGCGATCGGGTGCGTGGAAGACGCATGGGATCGGTGGAAGATTTGTTTAATCAGGGTTTAATAATATCTAGGTTTATTTATGGTTTATTGCTTTGAATAATTAGCCCATATATAGGGCTGGCCACGTGTAGGCCTAGTTACCTTATTTGCATATTTATTTTAGTATATAATAAGGTTGATCGGGTAGGGATCAATCATCTAGGTTTATTATATCTTGATCATTGATCGGCGTATAGATACGCTTGGCCGGGAGTATTATCTTCCGTGGAAATTGATTATAGCTTTCGTTTTGCTTTCAGTAATATCTTGTGATTCATATATTGCTTGATCGAATCCCTTTGCTTGTTAGTGAGAATTACATTCTAACAAGTTGGGGAAAAAGATGATTCTGATTTTAGAAGAATCCTCTATTTAGTACCATATTTTAATTTAGATTTTATCATGTCAATAAATAGAATAATCACCATTAGCTAAAACTATTCTAATAATCATAAACCAAAGCAAAAAAGTAGCTAGTAACATATTGGCAAGCTACATCCTTTAGCAAATTTTTTTATTCCAAATGAGAGAGAGAGGGAGACAGAGAAAAGAAAGAGAGAAGCTTTTTCTCTGGTGAACTCTCAAGAAGTATGTTTTGCTATAGTACCCTACCCAAGTTTTTAACGTAAGTGCTCCATTCAAATTCATCTAATTAATCCAACTCAAAACTACCTTACTTTCCTTATGGTAAAAACAAAGTCATTTAAAAACTAAACTAGCATCTCAAGTAAATTTCATCTACTATCTTCCTAATTAATTAAGAATTAAATAAAATTTTAAAAACCACATAAACACAAAGAAAAAAAAATCAACAAAAATACCTGAATTGGAGTCATATCTCTGACCAAATAATCAATAGGCGTCCACAAAACAATCTTCTCACAAGCCCTGGATCCCAAAATACAGCTCCTAATATTTATCCAATAATGAGTGTCGGAAACCCTCTTCTTCAATCATGGAGAATAGCGATCCAAATGATACTCCTCATATACCCTTCCCGGGACCATCGCTCCTCCTCCGGGGCTGGTCACCACGAACCCGAAAATCGTGAGGCCCATAAGCGCGCCTATGAGTAGCAACATGACGAGGAGGTACACCCAGAGTGCCCATGCCACGTGGAAGCAAGCGCCTATGAAACCGGCAAGAGATATGATTAGGACTATGAAACCTACCACCAGAAGGGGTGTCTGGAGGAAGCTCTCGCAGGATGTGCTGCTCCTCGTCATCCACAGCCAGGCCCCGATTATCGGAATTGAGGCCAGGAGGGTGAAGAGGTTCAGGAAACCTATTACAGAGTTGCTGAATCTGTACATGCTGTTGTAGTGTGTGTGTTTTCTGAAATGATTTTCTTTCTAGTATGGAATTTGTGGTTGATCATGACCAGCTTTATCTTTTGAAAGTGTGTTTATGAGAATTTTTTTTTTTTTGGTTGTTGGTAAAGAATTTAGTAGCTAAAGTGAGTTGCTTTAGTAATTGCTTGGAATAAGGTATTATTGGAGTGCGCTTTTAATGAACGATCAAGATTCATATAAATATGCTTCATATCACCAAATTGCACTTTTTTATTGGAAATCTTAAAGTCACCAATTTCTTTTTTGTCTCATCTCTGTCTATTTTCACAACTCAAAATACAAAAGGAATTTCGCCAAATCGAAAGAGATGCATCATACTATACATCTTTGTTGCCATAGGTAGCTAAGACAAGTAAAGAAGGGCAATCTAGTCAAATACACCGTGGTATCATGTCAGCCCAACATAAATTAGGTTATTCTTTTCAATGATTATCAAGTATATTTTCTGTTGGGATAATTATTTTAGATTAGTGGGAATTTGAGTATCAGTACTCGTAAAGTTCTGCAGGCTTTTCCTTAAACTTTTAGTTTTATTTTACTAACTCATATGAGGCCAGGGACGGAGCTATGTGTGGGCAAGGCATGGCAAATGTCATCCCTTATTTTTGTCCATGAAATACCTCCAATATCCTTAAGTTTTGAGTTTTGGATACCTAGTTTGGTAGAGTCAATTTATATAACTTGATGCAATTAATATATTATGTTTTTTGTTTGATGCAATTAATATACTATGTTTGTATTTTTTTTTTCATATACTTACTGATATAAAATTAAGAACATTTGAAGTATAAATAAACTATCATTTAAATATTTATTAATTTCTCAGTTAGATATTATTATTCTTCATAATTTCCTCTAACTAAATTTAGAGTGATGTCAAAATAGGATTGTGTACTATATTTTTCGAATAAATATAAAAAATATATGAGTTATTCATGAAAGAAGAATATAATCCTTAAATAAGCCATAAAGAATAAGTATAATTACATTTAAGTAGAAAAATGTGCTAAATTTTTTTGGGGGCTCCGCCCCCGAACCCCCGTACAAAGAAAATTCAATCCCCTGATTGTGCCCTCCCTTCGTATAAATCCTAGCTACGTCCTTGTATGAGGCCCATAATGTAGTTTTATATTATCGGATAGTACTAAAAAGTCTCAACTGTACATGAGAAGAATTAATGATTAATAAGAAGCAAAACCCATTATTGGGAGTTAATAAAAAAGTAGACTAATCCAGCATACTGCCTCGACCACTAGTCTCTTCGAAATGCTCTTGCCGCAGTTTGTCGCACCAAAAACTACATTTGAAGCTTCGAGCCAACAAATTTCTTTTCCCAAGCTTCAGGTTTTTTTTAGTATTTAAATTGAGGAATCTGCAACCGTTATTTTTAATGTACACAGATTGTAATAATACATAACGGTCTCGATGAAATTTGAACCTATGATTCTTCAATTATAGATTAAGCACTTTAACCGCTATGTCATTTTATGAAGATAAAAATACAATACCATACCAAACGAGTTTCTCTACCGTAAAATGTAATCATATACGATTAATGATGTTTATCGCCAATTGTTGATTACATATTATCAAATCAAATTTTAAAAAAAAAAACTTTCTTAAGATCTATCACCACCCTAGAGATTCCCAATACTTGGGAAGGTTTACCATCATATAAGCGAAATACTAGGAAATAACTCCGACAAGGTGTCACAACTAATTCGAAAATAAAAATGAAAATTAAATACAATGTATATTTAATTAGGTGTCATTGACAACATTTGATTGGCTAAGAAATGCCTAAAGAGGGTTAAAGCGAGCTTAGGCTTTGTCAATGGAACTTCATGCCCTGCCCCTCTTACTGTCGCATATGTCAACCCTCCTCCGTACGTTTCGCTCCATCCACCCACCTACTCACAAAAATTAATCCCAAAACATTAATAATTAATATTCGAATTTATAATTAGTAAAGAATATTTAAAATGAAATAGAGAATTAATTACCTGTTGTTTGTCATACCAAGCATACCAACTAGTATTGACTTGTAGGTTTAGAGCTTTTAGGGAATAACGAGTCGCAGTTAGGGGTAATACAGCATCAGTGTCACCACTGTCAAACGATTTTTTATGAAAATTAATTAAATTCAGGTCAATTAAATAAGTTATTTTGTTCATTACTAAAAAATGGGATAGGTGAAATTACCTAAAAACCCATATTCTAAGACCCGCGGCTATTAGTTCTTGAAAAATTGGAAGCATTGATCTTGGTGAATCTGTCCACCCGCCTCTTACGGTGTCACTGTTGGATTAAGCATATGGGTATATTAGTGTTTTACTTTACATTAATTATAGTAATTAGTCGAAATGATAAATTTACCTGCAGGTGACCCAAGGATGAGGGATTCCTGTGGTGTTGGCGTGCAGAGCCTTTTGCACGTCAGCTCTGTTCATATACACTTTCGTGTACTTCACAACGCACTGGTCGTTCCCCCTAAACGTCCAAGGCTAAAAGAGTCCAAATATTTTACAAAACAAAATACTAATATTTCATTTCATCAATACATATTGGAGTTTAATAAAGGCGACTTACCAAGGGAGCCTTCCGGAGGGTTCCGAGGTCGTCGCAGGGGGTTGGTAGATGGCGTAGGGATTGATGTTGCCGAACTCGGAGTAGGCAGAAGAGAGAGCTGTGTAGCAGTTATCTGATGGGAAGAGGAACGAGTCGTTCGGACATGACTCGTTGAGTGCGGCGTAGGTTGAGTCGCTGATCAGACCGTGGTTCCACCAGAACTGGAACGTGCCGATGTTGTCGTAGAAGTCGTCGATCAGTGGATTCCCAAGCTGAACCCCATCAAAAAAATATATACTGTAATTAAAAAAAATATATATCTTATATATTTGTTAGATTTCTCATGAATAATCACTCACCAAGAAACCTTTGAAGTTGATGGTGGGATTGCTGACACCTTTGTTGCGATCAACGATTATTTTTGATAGCTCCGGAATGTAATGACCTAATTTAATTCCATAAATATACATCTAAGTATATGATATAAAGAAAAATATAGATAATTAAATTAAATAATCTAGTTTTTTGATATACCTGCATAGCTTTCACCAGCAATGTAGAATGTTCTATATTTGAACTGAGGGAATCTTTCAAACCACAACCTCAGGAATTTATAAGCATCTTTGCCTGCAAAGATTATGAGGAAAAAAACAATTTACTTTAATTAGAGATTAATTAAATTAGAATGTTTCAAAATCTTTAAAATAAAAGATATAGGACCTGTTCTTTGGTCGCCAGTTCTTTGATTAGATGAATTTGAGTAGGAAAAACCAACCCCAGCAGGTGAATCAAGAAACAACAAATTGGCTTCTGCAAAATGAATTTTAAAAATTTATAAGTTGAGAATTTTAATTAAATCCGTATAACTAAAAATGATGCAACATATTTATATATATATATATATATATATATATATATATATATATATATAAAATATGGATTCAGTGAGAAGTCATAGTTATATAGAAAGGTAGGAAGTAATCCTTAATTTTTTATGCATAAATCTTGTAAATTTTTTACATTTTTGCCCTTATAGATCAAACATATAAGGAATATGCAAAATGAATATTTCAGAATATATTCAATCTAAACCATCAAAAAATGAAATGAATGGTCCAAATTTCTTCTTTATAAGAAATAGGGAGGTTTTTATATGATTTATTCTATATATATGTATACCTTTATTCCAAGAATAAGGACTAAGGGACATTGACCGGCCACCGGGCCGAACACGGAACGGGCCAACTTCCTCTGATGCTCCATAAGCAATGGAAGAGCAGCCCGGCCCGCCATTAAGCCACAAGACAAGCGGCTTCGATTCGGGCTTCTTGCTCGCCTCCACCAACCAATAGAACAGGGCCCGGCCCGGCTTGCTGTTCACGGTGACATAGCCTGAGTATTGTGAAAATTTCACATTCGATGGTTGTCCGGGCAGTTTGGTGATTTTGTCTCTCTCTTGTTGTTTAGGGTATATTAGATCGGTTGAAGCAACGGGCGGAGATAAGGATAGACATAGTAGTAGAGAGACGAAAAGAGGCCCGAAAAGAAATCGGAGGGAGAAGTCCCCCATTGTACCGGTAAGGTAGCTTAAGGTTATGTTTCATGTGCATGGAATTGGGACAATTTTAAAGAATTGTGTAGCAGGTTGTAAGTTGTAGAGTAGAATTGAAGGAATTATGAATCTGGAAATTGAATATCTTGAAATGGGGCTCATGCATGTGATCAGCATTAATGGTGAGTTTGCAAGCAAATCTTGATCAATATTGCCAGCTTCAGTTTCTGATCCAATATAGATATTAGGAAACATAAAAAATTAAAACAATTGACTTTATGACCAATAGTTTTGTTTTAATGATGGTGTAATAATGTACTGTGTACACTTGATAAATTACATCTAGAAGTAGTGTATATTTATTTAAACTAGAGGTAGAATGAGAATATGCCGGTTTAACAACTAGCTAGATACACTTTATATTATTGGTTGCCCGTATGAACTAAGAAGCACACTATATCATAGAGCAAAATAAATGAAATTGAAGTTACATTGTTTAACATATATTGTCAAAACGTAGCAATTAAATTACTGTGTACTTAGGGTCCCTAAAGATTAATATTTTAGGGACATTATTGTCGATTAGGCCAATCTTGACAATTGGTACACTGAAAAGTAAATCAATTATTCAACTTAATTTGACAAGACTACGTAGTACTAATATTTTTGTGAGAATAATTATGTTAAGACTGCAAGAGTATTATAGTTTATAATACTCTCCAAAAATCCGTGATCCACTACTCCAGCTCTCCAACAATTAAATTTACACAAATCTCGACATATTTTATGCCTTTCAAGAGTCCATTTTTTTGAAGATTTTATTGCAATAAGCATACGGTGTCAATTAGTTATGATTTTTGCAACAATGCATTTAAATATTAATGGTGGATTTCATATAGTATATCCCTTAAAGTCAACATTTCCAACTTGGCACATGGTGCTAGATTAATTAC
Organism: Lavandula angustifolia; assembly: GCA_028984105.1. Taxonomy (NCBI): domain Eukaryota; kingdom Viridiplantae; phylum Streptophyta; class Magnoliopsida; order Lamiales; family Lamiaceae; genus Lavandula; species Lavandula angustifolia. The sequence goes on along the minus strand of CM054824.1, from coordinate 13,131,749 downwards.
CTAATCGTTTTTATAATGATTAATAATGAACCGAGACACAATATTAGTCCTTAATCCAACCAATTTCCCTTATCACCCAAACAAATACACATATCAATAGCTTCATACAAATCTCTCAGTTTTTGACTTATTTATACTAGAACAAGCAGAAGAGCGAAATAAATCTCTCATCAATCACTATATAAACAAATGCCTCAGTTATGAATATTAGCACAATAAATCTTATTCTCACATTTATTTCACCGATTTGTGGACGTCTTTGGTGGACAAGAAAACAAGAATAGAAGATCATATTTGCAGATGACCAGACCTGCAAAATGAAATACGAGATGAAATATCAGCCGAAGACATCGGCGGAGGATGAGGCAACAGGTACTTGTATAGCACTTGCAGTCCAATCACCACCTTCCCTGCAAACCCCATCTCTAATTCCAGCAACTGCTGCCTGCTCTTGCCCTATGGTTGAAGTATCAGCAAATCCGAACTCTCTTGCAGCAACCGCCTTCAGCCGATACCTCTCAGCCCTAGATCCAATCACCTGCCCCAGAATAGATGCTGCAATTGTAAATGCCATGGCTGTCTTCGGCATCAACACAGATTTCCTAAGCATGCCTATGAACGGCACAGCAGCATGGACAGCAACGAACCATGATGGGGAGAACTTCACAGTGTGTTCCCTCCATATTCCTAACGGTACATTACACGCCATTCCCAAGATTCCAATAGCAAGTATTTTGGCAGGTAAGGGTTGTGGCCTGAGGTTTTTTGCAAACGCGGTTTTTGCTAGTGCACTTCTGGCGGCCACGATTGCTGGAGGGCACTTGTACTTTATGCCGGGAGGGGGCTGAAGGGCCTTTGCTACAAGAGGAAGCACACTGCTCACAGCTCGATATGACTTTGCGATCGGGCAATTGCCATTTTGCAACCATTCGTTGCTCATTGCTTCATGTTCTGATTTCCCTCCCTGAAATATAATCATTCAAACATAATTCAATATAGGAATTTAGTATAAACAGCTCTCAACATAATTCTTGTAAACCTCTTTAACTATTTCTTCATCTAGAGAACTTACTAGTTGATATGAGAATATTAGAGAACGTGCAATAAGATGCAGAAGCAGCAAAGCAACACGAGTTAATCACCTTTGAAGAAGATTCCCTTTTAGAGGGTTTCTGTCCCTTGTTGTCTTTGTTCTTTCCAAAGAAAGAATCAAAACCAAAAGGGCCCCCTAGACCAAAACTAGAGAGGCTGATGGTTGCTGCTTTAGCTGCCAAAGGATTGAATTGAGCTGGTGATAGCTCAGACTGAGACTTCTCAGAGCAGGAAAATGACCTTCCCGAAAGTGGAACCACACCATTCTGCCCATGGAAGAGCGTGAATGCCATATCAAAATTGGGACCATCCTCAAATATGGGGCCTTTCCCATCGCGTGCCTAGCATGAGCAAACGAAGGAGACAAGGGAGTCTTATCAGAATTGAACGGTAAAAAAGTGGAGAGCAATAGAATGCTTAGATCATGAATACAGGCAACATAAAGTAAAAGAGAGGCATGAAACTTACAGGAGTGGGAAAAGCCACTGAAGATGAGAAGGATAAGTTAGTTGGTTCATTGATGTTCCTCAGGAATGGACACCTTATAATGTCCTGGTCAAAATTTGAACATCCCCCATTCAAGTTTCCAAACAAAAAATCCATTCTTGAAATGTAATGCCTGCATAACATTGAAGAACCTGAACATGATCAATCTTGAAACAAGATAGTGGTTGCCAGAGAAAAAGGAGAAAAACCAGTGCAGGTTACAGAAAAACAACTATTTATGGTTCCAAAAGAAGGATCTCCAAAAAGTGGTTAAGCCCAAATAATGCAGGATGCTATAGTTTATTAAGTGGTATCCTTATTAATGTTCAGCGTCTTTTGTACATAAACACTCAATTGCAAAAGACTTCTTGATCTGGGATCAATAAATAGTACAGATAGCTGGGATGAACCAAAAACTCACAGAACAACCTAGCTTAAAATTACTCAACCAAATCACGAGGGATGACTAAATTCTGGAAATGCACGTCCAAGAAATACAAATTAAACCTGTCGACATATGTGAAGGGAGTTCAACACATTTTATAGAATCATCCAATCTACAAAGAGCTCTTAACATCTAGATAACCAACACACTGTTTCTAAACATCACTTTAAGCCAAAACTGTACCCATCAAGAATTAGACCCTATTTTCCCATCAAATGCAAGTTATCAGGCCGATTAGCCTCCAATTGAGCTAGATTCTTAAACCATCATCACTCATCAGCCAAACCCTAAATTAATCATAGTTCGTCTCCGGGAATTTAACCTAACCAATCCCCCCTTTTTCATCATGGCCTTCTTATTTCCCCACAAGGCTAATCAATCCACCTAAATATATGCACAAAAAAATTACTTAACATCCGAAAACTTAGAATTATGGCAAACCACATCCCAAAATCGAAAATAGAGAACACCCCAAAGATAAACACAGAATCTTCCTGCCTGTTGACTAGAAAAACAAACAAAAAACACATGATTTCAGCAAATCTGAATCAGGATCCAATCGAAACTATCACTAGAAAGTTAAACAGCCAAACCCCCCCGATTAATAACTCGATGACATCGAAGCGTTATCACAAAATAAGAAAAGCGTCAAGGAAAGAAAAGATCGCGCACCTTGGAAATACTAATGAGCAACGGCCGAAACGCTATACAATCAGTAACTCCTCGAGCATAAAATGATCTTTAGAGAGAGAACGGGGCTTGAGGAATTAGGAGTAGGTCGGACGACGGTATAGAGAAAGGGAAATTGATGAAGTACGAAAGTTGATATTTGGTCAGAGGGGCGGAGCAAACGACGCCGTACGAGGCATAACTACTCCACACGCCAACTGAGAGGGCGCGTGGGCGCAGGACGCCTAACTTTTATTTTCTTCTTTCGTTGAATTGGGAAAATATTAGTAGTAGGTTAATTTGGTAGGTACATGGTGTCGTATGACAACGAGCAAATCTTTCTTCGATTTTTATACATTAATCACTTAACGAGAAAAACTAACTTAGTAATTAAGAGTGATGTTTGTAAATGTTTATTATAAATATCATTTTATTTAAAATTAAAAATAATTATTTTCAAGTAAAAATGTGGAGTTTTTGGAATTTATTGTAAATATATTTTATATATATACTTACTAATGACCATGTAAACCCTAAATAGCCCATCTTGTACTTTATAAATAGAGGTATCTACCCTCATAATAATACACATCTATTTTTCATTCTCTCTATTATTCTCTTGTTCTTTTTAGTTTATAACACGTTATCAGCACGAAAAAGTTCTCCTCACAAAAAGATTTCGCCGAGTTGCTACTGAAGCCTCCATGTTACTATTAGATCTAAATCTAAAACAAAGGTATCGTACCATTTCCCAATTTTCTTAAATTAGATACTCAATATCAAAACTTGTTTGCAATCATTACGATTTTTTTTTATTAAAAAAAAGTAAGTAGTGACATGATGAAGTTATTTTTTGTGAGTTCGACAACATAAGCACTTCAATCCGGATACGACAAGATATCTAATATGGTCCGTTTTCATTAAGTGATTTATTCGATCTCATACATTGTTATAGTTGTTGCCCCAGAAGTGACACAATACATGAATATTCTAGAAGCATATCACATGTTCTTGAAAAACATGTATAATGACTTAATTTCTTTTCAAGAAATGATATGAGATCCGTAGATCCCATAATCTATAAAAGAAAGTATGTTATACTTATATTCTTGAAGAATATTATATGCTCTTGAAGAGCAATTCCAAAAGATATTTTTAACTTGATTTGTTGCTCCAGAAGTAGTACAATCAATATTCCTGAAGAATATTACATGCTCTTGAAGAGCTTTTATTTTACGTTTTTATTTATTTATTTATTTGTTTGTTTGTTTGTTTGTTTGTTTATCTAATATTAAATAACAATTGTTGTTCCTGAAATAGCACAATTCATATTCATGAAGAAGATTAATTCTCTTGAAGAGCAATTCAAAACCACCTTTTTTAACTTAAATTGTTGCTCCAGAAGTAGCACAATCAATGTTTTGAAATAAATTACATGCTCTTGAAGAGCATTTAGAATCAATATTTCTATGTACGTTTTTATTTATTTGTTTGTTTGTTTAATTCTTTAATCCAAATTGTTGTTTCAGAAGTAGCACAATTCATATTCCTGCAGAATATCACATGCTCGTGTAAGTGGTTCCGCTCCGAACCGCGAAACCGATCGGACCGAACCGAACCAAACCGAAAAATGTGGTTCGGCTCAGTTTCGCGGTTTGGTTCGGTTTATTTTTTTAGGAACCATTTATATTCGGTTCGATTCGCGGTTTCAAGAATTTTTCAACGGTTCGAACCGAACCAATGTCCTGTATTTTAATTTTTTTTATTTAATATTTGTCTTTCTTATATGAGAATATCATTGGATTTAGATATTAGATTTAAGTTAAGATCAATTCTAATCTATACAAAGGAAGAGAACGGAGTAACAACTCTATACTTATGAGTTCGGAATGAGTGACATCCTATAAACTATTATTTTTGCATTATTTAGGATTTAAAAAATAAAAATAAAATAAAAAGATGAACCGATGAACCGAACCGAACCACGGTTCGGTTCGGTTCGGTTCCGATATTTTGAAACACATCGAACCGAACCGAACCGAATCATTTCTATGTGTTCGGTTCGGTTCCTAAAATACGTACAAAATCGAACCAAACCGAACCGTTACACCCCTAGCTCTCAACAAGCAATTTGTTGAAATAATTTAATTGTTGCTCCAGATGTAGCATAATTTAATATTCTTGAAGAATATTTCACACTCTTGAAGAGTTATTAATATTATCTATGTATTTACTATATACCTCAGTTTTTTTTCTCCTGCATACTGTATAATATTTATATCTATATATACATACAATCTTAATTTGGTGCTCCTAAAGCAGCACACAATTAATATTCCTTGAGATTATTATGTAATTTTGATAAACAATTCATATAATATGTCTTATTGTTGGGCGAATTTTGGTTCTTGAATTGTTATTTTTGTTGCTCCCGAAGTAACACAATTGATATCCCTAAAGAGCACTATATGTTCCTACAGAGCCATTGGGTTTCACAAAAATATTAGCCTTTCGCCTGATGTAGTTTAATATATACTAAAATTGTTGCTCCTGAAGTAGCTTAATTTGTAGTCCTGAAGAATACTGCATGTTCTTGAAGAAATTCAAGCTCTTCCTTTTGACAAATGTTATATGTTCATGATTCTAATTGTTGTTCTCGAAGTAGCACAATTAACTCAACATGTTCTTGAAGAATTATTCAATTTATCATTTTGGAATCATGTAACACAAGATTGTACTCAAATTTGTTGCTCCTAAAGTAACATAATTAATTGAAAAATATTACATGTTTATGAAGAACAATATACTTTATGGGGTATTCTAATTTAATTCATGCCCTAACATATAATTGGTAGCAGAGTTCCTATATGGTTGATAAATAGATTCATAATATTTCATTACGGTTTAATATATTTTCAAGTAATTATGTGCGATCTAGATGATCTCACAATTCGCATTTTACTGATTTTATTTCTCTTAAATAACATTAAATTGTTGTTCTGGAAGTAGCACAATTAAATTCCTGAAGAATGATTATATTGTGATAGTAACATTACTAACACATGTTTGTGGAAATGCCTGCAATATAATACATTTATATATTGTTAAATTTTTGCTCCTAAAGTAGCATCATTCATATTCTAGAAGAATATTAAATGTTCTTATAGAGCAACTCGTATTATGTGTGATATATGTTATTCCCGAATGAAAAATATTATTTATGTCTTGTCGACATTAATGCACTCTTGATATCGATGTTCATCTGTCAATAAGAGGGCATGAGAGAGACAATAGAAATGAAGCATCCGAGTAGGATTGCTTAAAGATATAAATGAGTGTCCTCCCTAAAGCTCGATACGAGTATATGCATCCTAAATTGCGAGATTTTCAAATCCAATGCATAGAAATTATTGACGGCTCCAGAAGAGCATGTGTCATTCTATCAAACGATGTGAAATCAACTATTGAGTTTGCCCTTTACTCTAGTAAGTCTAGAAGGAACTTACTAAGTTTTAAGGATATCCGCTGCAATGAATATTATACTGAAATAATATACAAAGGTAGTGATTCTTTTGTACTCATAAGCTAACAAAAGAAAAGTTATCACACTACTACCTTAAATATATTACACATTCATAAAAACAAGTGAGACAAAATATGTCATGAACCGGAGGTTCAAAAGAGCTTTATGCTTTGACATGATAAGTTTGGACATCTCCAAACAACTATGATGCGCAACATAATTGAAATTCATATGGGCACTTCAGAGAGATCCTGAAGAATCTCTTAATTTCCATGAATGTTCGATTTCTATAAGAAAATGTAGCACTTGGTAAAACTACAATTTCAAGAGCTCAATTCCATCAAGAAAATTTGTCTTGATAAAGCGAGTGAGTTTATAAAACTCCAAGTTCCTCATGAAGAGGATTTAATATTATTTGACCTTGGGATTGAGATTAAAAAATTAGTTGTCATGACCATACTCAAAATGGTTTTTGTTCGTACAATATGAGTCTCACAAGAAGATTGTTATTATGACAAAATAATGTTCCCAACATTAGGAGGAACATTTGTCACATTTGGATTCATGAAGTAATCAATGTGAAATCTACATCTAACAAAAAGCACAAAACAAACTAGTCACATTTGGATTCCAGAAGTAACCAATGTGAACAAGAAGTCGAAAGATTCATTTGCAAAATATTGTGAATCAACTTCTTGATGTTTTAGTATGTATATAGAAGAAGTGACAATGTTATTTTGCTATAAATACCCCCGCACGAATAAATGTCCCTGAAGGACAAGTACAAATGGTAGCAAATGAAAATAAAATTCGTCAAAAATATTGGTCGACAAATTGGTTCTAAAAGAAATTTTGTGTCTAAGAAAAGAGGCATAACATATGAACCAAAAAAATGACGATAATGATTAATCAATCAAATAAAAGTTCTTGAAGAACTGTCAGCGTCTAATTAATGAGATCTCAATATATTGGAGAGATCAAGTATCGTCGTGGATGCATGACGATATATTCGCCTTTAATATGACTCTTGAAATGAAAAAAGAGGATCTTCAACGACGATCTATAAGAGATTGTCAAGATTGAAATAATTGGCCAAAGAGGAACGAAGTCATATAAGGTGAATTAATATTCCCTAGAAAGCCCAAAATATTTGGACTTATAGTTCCAAAATTCGGAAAGTATATCCCCGAAGGATACAAATGTGTCTTTGTTACAAAGAGAAATGAAAAATTACGAGATATAGGGCAACACTCGTAACAAAAATGTTTCTCTCAAAGACCGAGAATTAATTATGTACTCTCTCATAATAGACGCCGTTATATTTTATAATTTGATTAATCTACTTATGTCACAAAAGGCTTGCTATGCGCATTATATATGTAGTAAATATCTAGCAATATGATTCACTAGATAGTGACATATATATGAAGATCCCTAAAGGGATTTAACTTGTTCAAAGCATGTAAATCAAAAAGATATTTTCAATTAGACTACAAAAGTCATTGTAAGGGCTGAAATAGTACAGTCATATATGATATAATAAGAACGACGAGTATTCCTTGACAGATGGGTACATAAATGATGACTTGAGTTTGATTGAAACTCCTTAAGAGCATAATACTTATATGTATACTCCGTCCAAATGACTTACATAGAGCAAATCATTATGGATTATTTTATTCATTGATATGTTGATTTTATAATCCAACTCACATCCTTGTCGACATTAGGGGGAGATATGAAACATAAATGATAGAATGCCGCAAATATCTCGTTGGATTAATTATTTAGATTAACGCACTATGAACTAAAAGTTCATCAAATTATTTAGTGCAAAAGGAGTGACTAAAATCTCATATACTTGTTGTATATGGACCATGAAAGAACTGAAGTTTCTCATAAACAAAATAAATCAATTAATTCTCATTGACGCCAGAAGCGTGAGAGATTTATTTGTGCTAAGAGATAAGAAGTCCGCGGAATACAAAATTAGAACACATCACTCCAAATTCCTCCTGAAGATGATAAGTGAATTATTATATACAAAAGTACTTGATGAAATCAACTCATGCCTAAAGACGGAGTTAGAATCAAAAGACTTGGGTTGAACTAATAATTGTCTCGACATGTAGATTGAGCATCTCCCTGATGGAGTTACGTTAGTCGACCTACCTGAAAGGTCTTTAAAGAGATTTTATTGTATCGCATCCACATGCCTATCTAATGGTTGATTCAATCACTTAAAGTGGATAGAGACTCATTTAGACCTATAGAAGATAACAAAGATGAGGACCAGAAGTTCCTTAATTATGTGCAATTGGAGAATTTGAAATGATATTGACCATTCTTTGTTATTTTCGAGACAAATAAGATATTGGTCTATTTATGAGAGTAATGTTATATTGACATATTTCATGTTATTATCTATGCTGATAATTAAACTTGTGTTGCACC
>CM054824.1:13022008-13122580 GCA_028984105.1 Lavandula angustifolia | reverse complement strand
TATTCACTGTTTGCTGCAAAAGAAAATGCAGAAATTAATTAACTTACCCTCCACTGATCTCTACTCCAAACACTGCATTGGTGTTTCTATAATGTTTCTTGAATCATACCTTGATACATTTCCTGCCATTGATGTTGAACCTAAACTGCCCTCTGCCCCACTATACGGAGAGTTCTATGTTCGGATCGCTCTTGACATCCTGCATGAGTTGTTTTGAGCAATCTTGAATCAAATCTTGAACAATTATACTTGTATGTAGAGTTTGAGGTGTCAAATGTTCTTACATTCTTATAAGAAACGAGCTGTTGTTGGGAAGGGGGATTCGCAACTAAAAACTGCACATTTTTTCTTCACCGAGTTCTCTCAACTTGTTAAGTGTAGGCACAGCCAACCTTCCCTAAATCCGGCCTATCTTTCCCGCCTCAGCTCTGCACATTTTGACGGCCAGTTTTGCAAATTCCTAACGTTTCTTACCTGAGGGACAGTCTGGGACTATTGGATCCAACATCTCCGACAAGGTACCCTTCTCAATGGCGTCTGCGAATGTAGTGAGTCAATCCCATTCGCGGCTTGGCTGTTATTATCTGCAGCAGCACGACTCCAAACGAGTACACATCCGACTTCACTCCCAGCATGCCCGTCTGCTGGTACTCAGGATCGATGTAGCAGAAGGTTCCGGCCGTTGATGTCAGCCTATACTGTGGTAACATCATCAGCGTACTGAAGGTGGGACTAGTCTCGCCAGTCCCACATCGCTGATTTTGCTCACATAGTTCTGGTCTAAGAGAATGTTGTCCGGCTTGAGATCGCGGTGGACTAACGGCTCCCGGCTTTGTTTGGTGGAGAAAATGCAGCCCTGTGGCGATCTCTGCTACTATTCTGAACCCGGAGCTGCCATGTTAGAGACCCGGCGTGTTTCCTTTTCTAAGGAGACGGTCTCCCAGGGCTTCCGTTGGCCATGTATTCATACACTAAACAAAGCGTTATTCGGGGCAGGCTCCGAGTAGCAGCACCATGTTGGGATGCTTCAAACAACTCAGCACTTCAACCTCATCATATTAGAGCCCCATTCATATAAAGATTGTGGGGGCTTTGAAATAATTTGACTATGTTTAAGACTTACTTCTTGGTGAAACTGTGATCTCCTTGAGCTGCATCCGGGCGCAGGACTTTGACTGCGACGGATGTGTGATCAAGGAGCATTGTAGACGGGGCCATAGCCACCTTCACCTATCTTGCGCGAGCAGTTAAGAAATACTCGGTAGCTTCTTCGATCTGCCTGATACTCTTTATCTTCTGTATCTCAAGTTCTTGATTAGTCCGTCCTTATTGTCCGACTTCTGGATGGCTTTCTTTTCCTCCTCAACTCGTTTTTGTGATTCGAGTAGAGCTATCCTATGAGCTGCTTCAGCATTCTCCAATGCTGTCTTGTACTTGCCTTTTCTCTTGCTCGGCTTTCACTCGTGCTAAGCTTCCTCTACCCTTCGCGTCTTCTAGCCTTCTCTCTTCTTTCCATTCTCCACTGGTGCAGCTCCACTGTCTGCTCTTTGGATAAGACGAAAGAAGTTCAATGAAGAAATGACGCATGTTCTTGAATTAGGCCTGAAAATAGAGTACTATGACTACATATATTGCCTTTTGCTTTGCTGTTAGAGCCTCCTTGCAGGCCGTGCTGTACATATCCATAGTTTTTCTGCAGCTCTATCTTTTAGCCTTTCATTTCGGCCTCCACATCATCCTGCATTTTTTCCTTACATCAATAGTGAATCATCGTACAAAACTAAAAAAAGTGCTTAGATTGATGCTTTTTTCCTTACACTTTCCATCGATGCTGTTGAGTACTCAGAAAAAGGGACTCATCTCGTTGAGTCTTGACCCCAACGTATTGACCCAAAACTGGCCTCCGAACTGAGCGAAACTCGAGAGGGTTGACCGGTGTGCATGCCGTCGTAGATCTGGGGATCCACGAATCTTGTGTTCTGTGCTTGACCTATTCTAAACTTATGAACGATATATCAGTATCAGATTCTGTAGGGTCCATGAACATGTTTAGGTTGTACCCTCTGGCCAAAAATGGTGACCTGCATAAGGGCCATCCAATTTCTCCATCACAAACTGTGTTACGTCTCATTTTCGAGTATTCATTATAAGTAGTACCGCCACGCTTACTTGGTTGAATCGGTGTCTTCGGCAGTAGCCTTGTGCGGTGTCCCTGTCCGGAACTGCCCAACGTATTTTTTCGTAGTTCATTACACGGGTATGGAGTGATTACGGAATGACATTATAAATATACACGTGACATAAACACGGACCTCGACTAGGCAAGTGACGGGGCGTCATGCGCGCACTTGGGGACATGAGGGCGTTACTAATGTGATTAGTCTGATCCTGTATTTGCTGCAGCACCGGCATGAGAGGGGAAGCGAAGGGCGCGCTACGAGCAGCATTTCGAAGCGATGAAATCTTCAACTTGGAAATGACGTAAACTGTGCAGAAATCTGGTGAGGATTTGGATACATTTGTTGGGACATCTACCGTCTTCAATCTCCTGCACTAAGACAAACACAACATTACTATTATAAAGTCACTAGAGATTCAGTAAATGCAAATCACGAAGAATCTTTACCTTATAAAACCGTGGCGAGAGGCTCCAAGAACCAAGTTCTCGATAGCAGCGTGAGCAGCGTATTCCGTGATGGCCTTGGCAATGTCTGTGTCCTCAAGCACCACGTCGAAACATAGTAACTGCTGATTTCTCTCGTCACTAAAAACAAACATAAGGAAACGAACATAAAAGGACTGTCTAAAGCTTACATCTTTGCGAGTGCAGAAGCAATGGAAGGTGAGGAAGAGATCTTTAGTTGGTTTTTCAAGAACAATGTTAGCAGTGCCACCGCCAAGTCCGTCCGAGCCCACCAAGTGAGTTGTTGACTTTGCTTGCAGTCCAAACGTGCATTATAAAGCAGCGTTCAATATAATTACAAAAACCACATAATTGTTTATTTGTAGAGGCGATGAAATATGAAAACAGACCACATACATGAAGCAGAGGACCTCTGGATGACGTGGATGAGGATGACTGTCTGGCCTTTGGCGAGGAGATTCTCAACGGCCCATTTGATGGCATGCTGGCTTGCTTTATCCTTGTCTATGGCTACAGCCACCAGCCCGTTTCGCCCGCCCTTCCGCCCCGCCCTACTTGCCTTTCCATTTGGAAGCCACATTCTTCAGACTCATGCACGCACATTCAGTCTTGCTGATCAGATATCATGGGGAGATGGATGGACAAGTCTTACTTTTTTTTGGATATTTTGACTTTTCTTTTTTGTTTGTTTTTAAATTTTGATGCAGAAAGTTTTGTTTGTTGAAAGTGTGAGATCATTAACGGAAGGCATGCCTCAAATCTCTCCGGCTTTTCCTGACGACAGAAAGAAATATGACTGATAGTCGAAAATCAAATGAAGCAAAAGAAATAGCTTACTTATACTGAAGGAGTTGTAGATTTCAGCCGTGCGATCTTACTAAAATCCTACGGTCACAAATAAAAACAGGGTATATACATAGTTTAGGACTCAACTTCGTCGGTTTTCTGCACCTCAAGCATCAGATCTTGTGCAACCGCAAGTAAAAGAAAGTCAAGCCTTTGATTCACTTCTTCCACGCGTCGACACATGATTCGTCCTCCATCATCAATCAACCAGTAAGTGCATTCCACGTGTCGAGTCTGCACCAGCGTGCTTTTCGTGAACCCTCCGCCATTTTCACACTCTTCGCTTCCACTTTCACACTTCTCCACAACCAGTTTTATGTACAAAATATCAGTTTTCGAGGACATCTAGGCTGGTAATTTATTGGCTTATTGCAATGGCGATGAAGTCTCTGCTTATTATCTCGGTTTTTATCTGCTTAATTTTTTCTAATATTCATCCGTCTTCGTCGAAATAGGAAGAGGATGAAGATCTCAGTTTCCTCCAGCTGCAAGAGCAAGAAGAGGATAAATCATTGGATGATTCCGAACACTACGGCCACCCCCACGAGGGCCACGACTACGAGAACTACGACGATCTTGAGGACGATGAATCAGCGGCGTACGGCGACGATGACGGCGAATACACTTCGCCGGAGGTGAACGAGACGCACGTGGTTGTGCTCAAGCAATCCAACTTCAGCGAGTTCATTGAGAAGAATAAGTTCGTGATGGTGGAGTTCTATGCGCCGTGGTGCGGTCATTGCCAGGCTTTAACGCCGGAGTACGCGGCTGCCGCGACGGGAGCTAAAGGACGAGGATGTTGCGCTGGCGAAGGTCGACGCCACCGAGGAGGCAGATCTCAGCCAGAAGTTCGATGTTCAGGGATTTCCGACTATCTACTTCTTCGTCGATGGGGTGCGTAAACCCTACCCTGGTCAACGCACTAAGTAAGATTCTTTTCTACTCTAATTTTAGTTTAACCACGTCTTCATCTTAAAATTAAAATGCTTTAGTTTTCGTGCTCGAATCAATGCTGCTTTTATTAATGTATAAATCAAAATGTTGTTTTGGTGACAAGAAGAAATCGCTGCGGCAAAGTTCTTTATTATAAGTATAACTTGAGATGAATTCACGAACGTCAATGAAATCTAGATTTCATCTAAGAATATGCAAATTTGTACGCACTGAGGGGGTCATTTGCGGACGTGCTTATGCTTTTAGATCTTGAATGTGCTGATCGAACTCTTATGATTAGTAACCTATTAAAGAAAGTTGAAGACTTTTGCATATTTTGATGTATCATGAGGCCACGGACTTCTAATTTATTGTTGTATAGAGACTCACTTCTTCTGGTCTGGTTGATGAGTGATAATCTTAAATTTTACTTGTTTCTTATAATAGATACTAAATTTATTTTGTGGACTGCGTTAGATTCTTGTTTCCATGAGCCAAACTATTAGTTCTTGCTGAAATATATCTAACACGGCTTGCCAGAGGAAAGCAGTGCAAATGTCTATCTGATGAAAAATGATCTGAGTATTTTAAAATTTAAAGAGTACTAGGTAGAAATATTCAGAATATGGAAATTGGTTCGGAAAATGTTAAGGTAACTTGATTAACTTCGTTTCATTTGCAATAAATGTTGATGTTGTAGGGATGCTATTGTCACATGGTTGAAGAAAAAGATAGGTCCTGGTTTGCAAAATATTACAACCACCGAGGAGGCAGAACACATCTTGGAGCGTGAGGATAAGATATTTTTGGGCTATATGGAGAGTCTGGTGGTATGAATTCTCTCAATCTTTAACGGCTATTTCTGCTTCCGGATGCTTCTCATTTTAGTTTTTTCTTGGTTTGACTAGCACATCACCATCTAGTTTCTATTAAGCTCGTCCTGGATTGTGCATTTTTATGAAGTTTATAATACAAAAAGGAAAGAGCTGTATCTAAAGAATTTGAACTATAGTGGGTGAAGATGAATGGCTGTAGTTTTAACTGTCCTGCTTTGTGTTTGGAACACTTAATTAGGGTTCAGATAGCGATGAACTTTCTGCTGCTTCCAAGCAAGAAGATGATGTCAACTTTTACCAGACAACTAACCCAGATGTGGCAAAACTCTTCAACATTGATCCACAGATCAAACGCCCGTATGTTGTCATGATTAAGAAAGAAGCTGAAAAATTTACAGAATTTGGTCAGTTACCAGTCCCACGTCATATAATTTGAACTTTTGCATGTAAGTTGCATTCATTGACAGCTTCCTACGCTCAGGTGGTCAATTTACAAGATCTGGAATAGCCGAATTCGTTTATGAGAACAAGCTCCCTCTTGTTACCAATTTTACACGAGAAAGTGCTCCTCTGGTGTTTGAGAATCCCATAAAGAAACAGGTATTCTGCTTGTTAATTATGTGGCTTGTACAATGGAGGTACTGTATTTTCATTGTTTGATTCGTTGGTTATTTCTGTATTACAGTTGATACTTTTTGCAACTTCTACTGACTCGGAGAAATTTTATCCTGTATTTAAAGAAGCAGTAAAGGTTTTCAAGGGAAAGGTGAGGAATTTATTATCAGTTTGCTTTTAATGGTAATATTTACCCACTAGATCACATCTTTCCTGATAAACTACAACAATGTAGTGCATAACATTTTGCTTCTATTCTATCTCATTTGGGATCTCTGTCATGGGGAAACACATACTATCACTTAACCCTTAAATAGCAAATCTTAAATGTTGATGCAATCTTTATTGCATCAAAATCAGTGTTTTTTTTCTTCTTCTATTTATCATAGTCTTTCATTAGATCTCTCTTTCTGTTCTACTGAGTGCTTCTATTATATCGTTTGCAGCTCGTAGTGTGTTTATGTTGAATTGGACAATGAAGATGTTGGAAAACAAGTTTCAGAATACTTTGGAGTGAATGAAGCAACTCCCAGTGTAAGCATAAGAAGAAATCTCTACAGTTATGATTCCTACATTTTAGAGATTTGAGTATCATCTGATAACCATAATGTTGGATGCAGGTCCTTGCATATACAGGAAATGATGATGCCCGAAAATTTTTGTTAGATGGTGAAATAACCATTGACAATATCAAGGTTCATCACTCACCATATCGTTATTTCTTGGAAACACATGAGACGAATTCAAACTGATTTTGTTTTAATTTTCAGTCTTTCGGAGAGAAGTTTCTGGTAGACAATCTTAAGCCCTTCTACAAGTCAGACCCTATTCCAGAGAACGTAAGAGAATTTTGATTAACCTCAGAAATGTGTTAGTCTTACTGTAGTGCTTCCATTCCAAATTCTTCGCCTTTTCTATTGATGCAGAATAATGGGGATGTCAAGATTATTGTTGGCAACAACTTTGATGAGATTGTCTTGGATGAGTCAAAAGATGTTCTTCTTGAGGTATAGATTTTTGAGGTCTATTAGTGTTGAGTATAAATTTGATTTACAATTACCATTGACAAATAGATATATGCTCCGTGGTGCGGACACTGTGAAGCTTTGGAACCTATATATAACAAGCTGGGAAAGCATTTGAGAGGCATCAACTCCCTCGTCATAGCTAAGATGGACGGGACAACAAATGAACACCCACGAGCTAAGGTATACGATTCTAACATTGTTTCTCTGATACAGGGTAAATTTGTGTATGAGTTCTCATCTTGAAAAGCTTATTGAGAATATTTGATGCAAATTTTGTGTTGTTGTGTAGTCTGATGGATTCCCCACAATTCTTTTCTTTCCGGCTGGCAACAAGAGTTTTGATCCGGTTAGATAGTTTTGCCTCTATATCCAAATCTTGCTTGAATGCTTTTCCTTCTAACAGCGACATCCAGCCGGCATTATGGAATTAAACCGATCAAACTATTATTGTGTAGATTACTTTTGAAGATGACCGGACTGTGGTGGCCTTCTACAAGTTCTTGAAGAAACACGCGTCTATTCCATTCAAGCTTCAGAAGCCAGCAGCCTCGCCAGAGAAGCACACTGCTTCTGATACTACTGCTAGCCAAAAGGATGGCACTAGCGACGTGAAGGATGAACTGTGAGAAGACAAATCTGCATCTGCTACGACGCAGAGCTCCATTACGAAGTGCAAGCAAAAACTGTGGCATGTGCAGGCTCCTCTAATCAGGTTAGTTAAGGGAAAGTTTTGCTACACTGGGATACATCATACTATAATTTAGACAGGCCGAAAGCCAATTTCACTTTGTTTTTGGTGATGATAAATTATTCGGAATTAAGGTAGTTTTCTTCAAATTAATACTTATGCGATTTACCTTCGTCATAAAAATCATTACACAATTATGTGTGGTAAGCCAGAGGTAAACTGATTCCTAAATCTTAATTCGATGATTCAATGTTTGAATGAACGAGATTGTGAATTTGATTTAGGTTTCTAATACTATAATTTAACTATTCTTGCAGGATTAATTTTAAATAAATGTATATAATTACAACTTTTTCCTAATACGCCCGAATAACTTTACTTCCGTAATGATCATATCAGCCATAAATTTATACCTACACGATCTCATACCCCATAGATTAAAATGAGATTACAAATATCCATAGTCTATTTCAAGATCTAGATATTTAAATAGTCCATGTCCATGTTATAAATCCCCAAAAAAAAAAAAAAAAAAAAAAGCGCTCTGTTAATTTTTTTGTTTCCACCGTAAATGGCAAAACTCTTGGCATCTTTCTTGCTCGCAGTCCTTCACTTGGCTCTACCAGTCTCAGGTAACAATATAAAACAAATTTGTTTATTCACCTAATCTCGTACAAAAACCTATGGAGTTCAATTGGGTAAGTATTATTGATAAAAAGAAATTACGACAGGTTCACTTGGAAGGCACGCTGAAGAGAGGACTTGCTATTGGAACGTAAAGTACAGAGGACCTAAATGGAATGATAAAATATGGGGAGCAAAAGCAATACACCGGGGCGCAGCACCAACAGAGTGATTGAGGAAGTCAACGTTGGAGAAGTGGTTGATGAGCCCAAGGAAATAACCCAAGGAGCGAGAAGGTCCACTAGAGCAGTTCGAAGGCCTGCTAGATTGGAGGATTATGTCGTGGGGGTGAAAGTCTTTGATCGGAGCCGGAAAGTAGAGCAGTCTTGTTCCATATGATCGTTTGTTATTAATTAAGGCACGTAGGCCAAAAGTTGCCATAGATATCTGATTTGTATATATAATCAAAGCAACTCTTGAATGAATGAAATTAAGCTCTAGTTCATCTTTTCTTACATTTATCTAATTCAAATCTTATCACCCAACTGCTTTATTCCTCAACCCGACACCGCTCATTGTACTTGTTTCTTCACTTGTCGATAATAAAATCTTAGATGCTACAATAATCTTGTGATTTAATAATTTATTTCACCGTAATTTCAGCCTCAGAGGAATCCTTTTTCTTGTAATGAATCGGGTTTGGAGTTGCGGTTTTTGATGATATTGTCCATATGAGGTGGTGTTTAATTTAAGGAGAATCGCATTCTACAGTGGAAAGACTTCTATGTATCCAATTTCAATTAATGTGATATTGAATTTTAATGTTTATTTTGTACTCATACACTCTTTTACCTTGATATTATGATATTGTTATGAATAACGTTTATTAGCTGCTTTTAGGTATTTATGCTTAAAGTTTATTTTAAGTGAAAGTTGTTCGGTTTGTAATATTATGATAAAAACAGCTTAATTTTTAGAAAAAATAAAATAAAATAATGCAAACTCTCTTATAAGTGATTTTTTTTTTCATCTTCTTTTAAAAAGCACGCTCTGATTTGTTTATGGGTTTATGTTTATTCTTGCTTATTTTAAATTATAAAAAATAAAAATCTACATTCGAAACATTAAATAAAATGTGTCCTCAAAAAGCCAAAAAAATAGTTAATTTAAGATGTTTCAAACACTACCTATCAACAAATTTGATCTAAAAAAATTTAAATATTTTAGTTGAAGAAAAAAGAAGTTATACGTAAGATCGAACATAGTTACTTTTATAATTGCATTATATTTTTTATAAAAGTAGTTATAAAACTTTGACGCTTATTCAAAGAGATTAGTTCTGAATTCTTATCTTACTTATTTGTGTATAATTGTCCGTCATATATTGTGATTAAACATTATAAGTTTAAAATATAAATATTATCAGGGCGGTCCACCTACACAGGACCTCGTATTTCTCAAGACCCCTTTTATTCCTTTTTTTTTTCAAATAACTTAATATTATTTTCATAATTTATGGCTCAATTTCTCTTGTTACACAATGTTCAAAACAAAAGAGTTCGATTTAGATAAAATTAGATAGGTCTAAAATTGTTTATTACTCCTTCTATTTGATTGAAAATATTCTACCTAAACCCAGTGTCCAGCAATGGAAACACACACGACACGAATACACTCTTTCTCTATCGGGTCTCGAACATCTTTCCGAGTATACCTTTTATATATTGTATTTCATGTTAATACAATTTTAGCTTTTCTTTTATTATTATATAACCCTTTTAACTTTCCCTAAACTATAAGAAAATAAAATAAATGAATATAGACAAAAAGGTTGGAGTATGTTTGGTTGCTAGTTCGAAATAGGGTTGTAAAATGAATCAAATAATTTTGCTCGATTCGGTATTCGTATTCGATATTCGATTTTTTTATTCGAAATTTTGATATTCGAATTTGAATATGTATATTCGATTCGATTTGATTAGTATTCAAATACGAATATAAACTTATGATATCCGATTCGATATTCGCAAATATTCGATTAATTTTTTTAGCATATTTAATAAATAAAATATAATAAATAAATATAGTAATGAAATCCATTAATAATTTAGTCCATAAATACTATATAATGATCATAATCAATTAACTAAGAAAATATTAAAATATACATTATATAATAATAAATATTTTAAAAGTGACGCTATTACTAAAGAAATATTAAAATATACATTATATAATATTATGTCTTCTAAAACTGACGCTATTACTTTGAATATATTTCAAGTTTTCAATCTAATATCCGATTCGATTCGAATATTCGAATAACATAAACGAATTGAATACGAATCAAATTTAATATTCGAATAATAAACGAATACGAGTATGAATACTCAAATAACGAACCAAATACAAATCAAATACAGTGATATTCGACTCGTTTAGAACCCTAGTTCGAAACAGTTAAAACTTAAAAGTCTGAAATTTTTCCCAAATAACCCCCCCGCCATTCCGCGTTTACCGTCACCAAACAATGCAACACCTTCGTCCTCCTTTTGACCCGTATACATAAGACCAGGATCCACCAATCTCCGTGCACCCCCATTTTACCGTTGCATGACTGGGACCCACATGGCTGGACCACTGGCGGACCCACCCGCTCCAACTCAGACCCACGTTTCTCGCCCCCTCTAATTCGTGTTCGCTAATTTATTTACTAATTACCACGATAATGTCGCTTAAATTTGAAAATTCCAATTATCTTTTTCGCCTTAATCATTTCCAGAGCGTTATTTATCGTTGTAATGTGTGAAGTGTCAACAAACTCTCAGTTTCTTGTAATCACAACGCAAAATGTTTCAATTCAGAAATTACTCATCATATTCAAACTTTAATTCCTCGAGACTTTAACGTTGTGACGAAAGATTGTATTATATTTCTTACATTCTTTGCATGTAAGTTTTCAACTAACTTTCTCGCTAGATGTTGTTGGTTGATGAAAATATCACCAATAGCCATCTTAATCGGTTCATTAAAGTATTAAGCTTCAATAGTCTTCTATGAAATTAATGTATTCTTTTCATACATGATACAAGATAGTTTATTGGTTCTATTAAATATTTAGTTACAATAAGCAATTTTATATTTATAGATCAATTATAATCAACATTATCTGGATAGAGAATCAATGAATAATCACTACTTATTGATATCAAATGCTATATAAAAAGGTACCACGTAATTGATTGGCGCGACAAAACAAAAATCCTATTACGTCGGATATTTTCTTTTTTCTTTCCTCCTTTTATTTTAAATAAACTCTACTACTTTTTATATCTATTTAAATTAAACACTCTTTTCCATTGTTATAACAAGGAAAATCAAAAGAAACATGCTCTGCAAAAACTGGATTTTGTGCAGTTCTCTCTCTATCCCTCTTTCTCTCTCCCCTGATTAATCATTTGACGCCTTCTTCCCCCATCGCCCGCGCCCAGCAATAAATAACAAAAGCCTACACTACTCTTCCACCATTTGTCTGCAACAAACAAATTCAGTAGACGTATAATCATATGACGTGAAGAAGTAATTGTTCAGAAATGGCGTTTGTCGATGTTAATGACGACCTAAGCAATAATCTAACGATCGGATTGCAGGAGCCGAGCATCGATACCGACAAATTGAGCTATGAGATTTTCTCCATTTTGGAGAGCAAGTTTTTGTTCGGCTACGATGATCACCAGCTTTGGGTACCGAAGCCGATTGCGGTGCATCCGGGAAACGCCGTCGTTTCAGGAGTCGATGACGACGGTGTCCAGGCGATGAAGAATCAGAGGGGGAAAATTTGCGTTCTGAGCGTCGACGGTGCCGGTATGCGGAGCATTTTGTCGGGAAAGACCCTGGCGTATTTGGAAACCGCGCTGAAGAACAAGTCGGGGAACCCCGACGCTAGAATCGCCGATTATTTCGACGTCGCGGCCGGCACAGGCATCGGCGGGATCTTCACGGCTATGCTCTTCGCCGCGAACGATGAGAACCGTCCGATTTTCCACGCGGACGACACGTGGAAGTTCCTCGCGGCAGAGGGGAAAAAGGTATACACCTCACCGAAAACACGAAATTCGCGAAACAGTTTTCTCAAGCGTGTGTTTAAGAAATCCGGCGGCAGTGCCGGCTCTTCTTCGACGGCCGGTTTGGAGATGGCGATGCGGGAGGCGTTCAAGGACGAGAAGACCGGGCGCAACTTGACGTTGAAAGACACGCTCAAACCGGTTTTAATTCCTTGCTACGACCTCTCCAGTACGGCGCCGTTTCTGTTTTCGCGGGCCGATGCTCTCGAAAGCGACAGCTACGATTTCAATCTATGGGAGGTGTGCTTGGCCACGGCAGCCGAGCCGGTTGTTTTCGACCCGGTCTGCATGAAATCGGTGGACGGGTTGACCCGATGCGTAGGGCTAGATGGCGGATTGGCGATGAGCAACCCTACGGCGGCGGCAATCACGCATGTTCTGCACAACAAACAGGAGTTTCCCTTTGTAAGAGGGGTGGAGGATATTTTGGTCCTTTCAGTCGGCGCCGGCGGGCAGCTGATGACGGGCAGCTTTGATTTAGACCAGGTAAAGACATGGAAGGCCAAGGATTGGTCACGGCCGTTAGCCCGGATTTCCAGTTACAGTGCCGCGGAGATGGTTGACCATTCCGTGGCAATGGCGTTCGGTCAGAGCCGTAGTACCAATTACCTCAGGATACAGGTACTCAAATGACAAATTGCAACCACTTAATAAATAATCATCTCATTTAGCACCACTTTTACCTTTTAAAATCTTGATTGCTAACGATGTAAAGGATAGACTGGTTGCTTAATGTGGGATATTTCTATGAATTTTTGGGCTCGGAGAGACTGGCTGGATTGGCATGGGATGTTGTTATTAGGCTTAACATGCGCTACTGGTATTTTTGGGAGCACGCAGTTTAATTCTGTGTGTTTTTGGGGGGGGCGAGGGTGAGGAGAATAATGGGAAGATGAGTGAAGGAAAAGGGGAGTTCAAGCCAGGGGACGAACGTTGTCGTTTTGGTGCAATATGGCTACTGAAACCAAAATGCCAACCATAAGCTAAGTATTTGGATATTGACACGGTTGCCGTGAGCCCGTGACTGTGCGTTATGTGTGAGCGTGTCGCAATGAATGATAATTAATCACAGCCTATCTTACTGTACTAACACTAACTTTTCTTTCCACGACTTGGTTTCAGTTTCATGATACTTGTCTAAAAGAGTTCTAAATTTACAATAAGAAGCTAATTGAACTTGTTACTTTCCCCTGTGATACAGAAGATGCTTGGTTTAAATGCTATTTTTATTGAGTTTCTAACTAACAAGAATTCACATTCTTGACCAGTCTAGGTTGAACATGACACATTTTGCAATATGTTCACTTTTTAGAGGTTTTACTGGTGGTGATGTTGATGTGGTCCTTCCTCCATGAATATGATGGTTAAAATTATAATGAGGATGGTAATATTTGTATGGAGTGAGATGTGAGTTTGGAAAAGAATGAAGACTTTTTCACATAAAGGTGACTAGCAACGTGGTTTTGACACTCTTGTACTTGACTTGAACTTGCTGAAAACAGGCACGACATGGGGTTTATTTCCTTGTATTCAGATGGTCCTGCCAGCCATTAACATCATTTTTCCCGTTAGTCCTTGCAGGACCGCTCAATAGACTTCTCACTCCTCTTTCTTGCCACTTGTAAATGTATACACATTTTTCTGGTGTGTCATCTGTGGATATTTTTAGTTTTTTTTTGGCAAGATACAGCTTGGGATTTACTGAAATCTAAGAAACTTATGATTAGTTATGAAGTTGGGTTAAACATTAAACTGGATGACTTGAAGTTGGATTTGCTAGTGGCAAGTTTTGATCCTAAGCCCATACATTTTCTGAATTCTTCAATTTACAGGCAAGCTATTCCAGCTTCGGCCAATGTGGAGCAAATTTTGATTCAGACCCCAGTCCGAGCAACATACAAACGCTGCTGGGGATAGCGGATGAAATGCTGAAGCAGAAAAATGTAGAGTCTGTCCTCTTCAGTGGTAAGAGGATTGGAGAGCAAAGCAACTTGGAGAAACTTGACTGGTTTGCCGAACAACTTGTGCTGGAGCATCAGAGGAGGAGTTGCCGAATAGCTCCCACTGTTGCATTCAAGCAAGCTACAAACAGGCCTTAAACAACTTCTACTCATTACATTAAGCAAAGCAAAATGGTATGGTTTCTCATTTTGATCACTAACTTTATCTTATATTTACATGCTTAACATATCCTTTGCTTATATCAACGAGGCCCCATATATGGGACTCATAATTGGCTCATAATGTTGTAGCATCAAATGTTTTCCACATTGCATGATGAATCTTGTTAATACTAATCACGGAAAGATATTGGTCTTGTCTGTTTCTTGTACCCGTGGGCTCTGTCTTGTCACTTTCTGCCAATTTCAGAATCAATAATAGCTGACAAGGACTTTTGGTTTTTGCAATAATATTGTTTTCAAGTACTGTTAGATAGGAAATTTCAGCCTAACCTTATGATCTTGCTGTCCTCCCACCGACAGTGCTACTTGGGGGTTATTGAGAGACGTAGAGAGAGTCTGTCCTGTAAGAAATAATTATCAGTTTGGGAAGAATCATTATTTATACACATCCGTAGTCCAGAATGAGATAGACTTGTTGATCCTACTTAGAATCATTGGACTCTGAACATGCTTATAATTAAAATCCCAAGTATTAAAGTAGGGTTTATCTAAGAAACTAGAGAATGGACAATATTAGGCATTAGCATCACACATATCCCTCACTCTATACTGCCAATTAGTGGATAGATTTTCTTCATCTAGTGGGCATTTTCTTCTGGAAAATCTAGTGACACAGTGCTTCTCCTTTTAAGTCTTTATCTTTATATGGTCTACCACTTTTTCAGTGCGAAGCATTGTTAAAAATGGCAGCATTCTTGCGTATAAAGCTTTAGGAGTTTGGCCGATAGCTTCTAGTGCCATTATTTATGTTAGTTGGCCATAATCATACAGGAAAACAACATATCATCCGCATTGTGTAGATATCTTCCATGTGAAAACTTTTAGTTAAGCATAAGGGCCAAAGAGTAGCACTCCACATAGCAAGAGAAACGTTTAATATAGTTAAGACATTTGTCCTGTAAGAATATAGAAAGAAGTTCAAACATCTTCGTTAGTAGCACACTGATTTCTTTTGGAAGATGGTGAAATGATCTGGAAACCTAGGTGGTCAAAGAATACCTTCCACTTTTCTCGCTTGCTGTCTTCAAAGGGCCACTAAAAAACCAAGCACTGTCACATATTAAAATTAGTTTAATACAGAGTGTTACCATGAACTTTTGACATTTCCTCCCCCACCAACTATATAATATTGAGGGGAATTAGGAGTCAAAAGATGGTTGTTTTTTGAAAAGAAGAGAACGTTAAAAACTAGTGGTAAATTCTTTAGTTGTGAATTGTGACTGCAGTCTCCACGGGTAGACAAAGGTGAAGTAGAAACAGGAAAAGGGAAAATAAATACTTGCTGTGATTAAACTAAGAATGAAAATTGGACCAACTGATTAAAGCATCCAACATCTGCTGATTTTGCATGTTTGAAGATTTGTCTTGACTTCTTTCACAGAGCATGCAGTTCTTTTTTTACTAATTTAGTCAAATTATGTTTCTGCAGATAAATGGTGAACTGGGTAGAACTAAAAAAGAGGAAAATGAAAGAAGAAAAGTAAGTCTATATATAATAGCAGCTTTCACTATCTGAGAAGGACAGGGAGATATACAAGGGGCAGTGGGGTTTGAATGCTGATGACTTTCTCTGTAGAAAAAAAAGGTAATTGGTGGATCTTGGTGGGATTCTTTGCCGGCAAGCGGCGGAGCATGGTGTAGCCGCCGCACGGTCTTCTTATTAAAGTTGTACCTTTTCTTTTTTTTTTTTTTTTTTGGAAAAAAATTTATATATAGTCCAGCTTAAGTTGTTGGAGGTTTATCTTTCTGAGTGTTGCATTTATATATATTTATATCTTTACAATTTAATTCCACAGGTGGCAAAGAGCCTTAAACTTGATGGTGGGTCTTAATAGCAGCCTCAGTTATATGTCTTTATTGGGAAATTTGGGTCGAGTCAATAATTTGAATAGAAGAGGATGTAGACTTTTCTATGTGGTATTGCTATCATAGCATCCCCATATAAACTTGACTAAAATAGTAAGGGATGAAGTATTTCGTGATCACTCAATTGGAAATAGGATATTACAATCTTGTTTGTTGTTTGTCGTTGAAAAAAGCCAACTAAAAAGAAAATCACCATTACACATACAAGATAATTATTGAGTCGATTAAGATATAACAGGAAAAAGATAATATAAAGTAAGTTTATGATAGTGGTGATGATTAAGACATGTGGGGTACAAATAATTCCAATTAATTTCATCAATATTTCTCTAGTCCCCACTAACCTTCAAATTGCTACTTAAATTAAATATCAATTAGAAGACACCGAAAGTGGAGAAAATGATATAAAGTTGTAAGGTTTAGAGCTACGTTTAAGGGAAAGTGACTAAAGAAGAAAATTATCAATCCAATTATACTAGTGATTATGTCGGCGCATTTATATGACCGCATGTAACATTTGACTTGTTACAAAAAAAATTTAATATTACTATCTTGGAATATTTTCATTAAATATTTTTTATTCGATTTTTAAAATTAATTTTTAATTTTACTATTTCGAAATATTTTCATTAATTTGATTTTTTGTTACATTTTAAACTTATAAGTTTCCAAATCAGCTGTCAATTTGGTTAAACCAAACCAAATCGAACCAAAAATTCAGTTAACCGGAATTTCAGTTTTCTATTTTTGCAAAATCAAATACCAAACCAAAAAATACGACTTGGTTTCGGTTTTTACAAAAACTTAAAGGAGACAATTGACAAAAGAGAAAATAGATACATGTTTTATACAAATATTTTAGCAATATTTATATAAATATTGTTCTCTCTACCTATATTGATATCCAAGATATAATTTTACCGAGTTTTTTTTGTATTGGTTAAAAAAAGTTCGGTTCAGTTCGATCGACCAATGAACCTATCATATTTACAGCCCTATTTCCGAATATGTGTTAAATACAACATTGGTATATTTTTTTTATCAGGAACTGCGTGCCCACATGAAATGGGCCTTATAACAAGCCTATTAAAAAAATGCCCATATGCATGTCTGTTTCCGGGGAGTGGTAATTATTCGAACCAATTCACCATTCTTGCTTGGCCCACAATTTATCTAACTTATAATTACAGAAGCAGACCTTACTAAAATATATTGAGCCCACGATCATAATTTATCAAATTAATCGATTTTCTGTGTCGTTTTCGTTTTCTTTTTATCTCTACTTATTCTTAATTTTGATCCCTTTTCACGATGTTGTCAAGAAACGTTTGACTAAGAATTATTTCATCACAATATATCTGTATCAATTATTTCAAACTCTCATAACTAAACAAAACTCCTAATCTATTTTAATCATATTTTCTTGAAATTTTTATGACAATATAATGCATTTAAAAAAACAATCAAAATATCTTTTAACAGCTTTGTTGTCTCATTTTTTCCCATAATTGAAAAAAAGAAAGCGAGTTAAAGGGGTTAGCTAGCTAGACTATGATGTTTGGGTCAACAATGAGATGTTCATGCTACAAACTCATTGCGTACTACATACAACAACAAATTTACAGATAATGCACAGTCATTTTGCGGTTCTAATTAATTAATCGCGTAACGACACTGATATAATAGATTAGGAGATATTAGGGTACATTAGTTTGGAGTTGTAAATGTGATATTGGTGAAGAAAATCAAATAATGCATGTGTATAGTATAGGGAATGATTTGAGTGAGAAGATTATGGGGGGTTGACAAAGCTGATATATGCAGGGGGAATGTTCTCCATACTGCATACCGCACTGGTTTCTCTGTGTGTCTCTGTTTAAGGTGTGTGTAGTAGTATAGTATACACACGCTCATGCATGTACGTATATATATATATATATAGAGAGAGAGAGAGAGAGAGAGAGAGAGGCCTAAATCCAATTGGTCTCAGGAGATCTCCAGGAAGGGGTGGTCCCTTTATTGTTGATGCCAGAACCCTTCACTGTCTGTCTGTCTAATTTTATTCCCTAATAGCCAACCAGAGAGCAAGAAATGGAGAGAGAGAGAAGCTGCGGAGATTGAATTTTTGAACTCTTCTTTTTCCTCTTTCTTGTTTTTGGGTGGGGTGGGGTGGTCCATTCCAATATGCTATCATCATGAATCAATGGGGATCCCAAAACCCCAGCAAAAGCAACTCTCGTATCTCTTAACAAATCCTCTTTTTACTACTCAGACGATCCACATTTCTACCCATCCTACATCCCTATATATATATATATATATATATACCCCTCTCTCTCTCTCTCGCACGCACACACACAGAGACATATATATGAAAGGATGCACACATGTGAGTTTACATGTGTTGTGTTTTCTAACCCCAATCTAAACTACCCTATGCAGATGAACCTATATATATATATGTGAGAATTGACTAGCTTAATCTTATCTTTCATTGTTTTCAATATATAATCCGATTAAAGCTATATAAAACAAAAACAAGACAACATCTGCAATAAAGAGGACCGTGTTGCCAATTATGCCCTCGTAGCCCCACTCCAACCCCTACGCAGATGGACCTAAAAACCCTAAGCACCTCCATCTCTTTTCATTTTCCTAAATACATTATTACCATGGAAAGTGACGACAAGGCTTATACCATAAATGCAACTACATTTCTGCACTTGCTTAATCATCTCTTTTTGCCACCAGTTATTTGGATGTTTCTACTCACGCACTAAACATTATCTGCTCCAACAACAAAATACATAAAATAATTTGGATTAATCTTGCTTGATAAATGATCACTACTTCAAATTAAATGTGTTCACCTCAGAGGGGTAATGTACATCAGAAACGCATATTAAATCTACTTCTTTGATATTACATTGTAAGTACTATCTGGTAAAAAATCGAACTTTACCACATTCAACTCAATCTCTGCAAGGAACAGTATAAGAATAAATTTACCCTCAGAGATTAACATTAACACAATGAGGCATCAGACAACAATATTTTTTAAGTAAAGTTGTAGGTGGTCATCATCATCATCATTACTTAATCAAGAATAAAACCAACAGACAGGTTGGATGTGGGGTTTGTGTCAAAATAATGTAGTAGTATTTGTTATGGTAATAATGAAAGAGATTATACAAAACACACACACACACATATATATATATATGGGGGAGTGGGCTGGGTTGAAGTTGATTGGGCAATACATAGGTTGTAACTTTCACGTTGTCTGTATATACAGTGTGAGATGCCTTATCGGAATATGAGCACAACACCTTCTTCTTTCTGTCCCTCTTCTTCCAAGTCAAACACCCATCTCTCATAAATACTCCCACAAAAATTATTATGTTGCTAATTAATTATAGTAGTAATTATTACACCACTATAATATACCCAGAAAGAAAAAAGAATCAAGATTACATAAAGAACAGAAATTGTACTTTAAAAGAAGAATATACCTGGTAGACATGTTCAATCCGATCAAGATTAGGACAGTCCGGACAGATGTGAGAAGATAGGTTAATAATATAATTAGTAAGAAATGAAGTAATGAAAACATATACGATGGTAGATATGCTTGGCTCCTCATACGCCATCCACGGAGGGCCATCGATTCTCCGCTGGGCTCTACAGATGGCATACAGGGAGCCAGGCATATACGTATATGTTCATGCACCCACTAACAACATGCAGTGTACAAGTGATCAAGACCAGAAAGTGATGGAATAGTGGAAGAAGGTAAAGAAGCAAAGAAGAAGAAGAAATGGGGTTGGTTGCGCACACATACCACCATATGTATTATAAAATAATAAAAGAAACAAAAGAAGAGGATTAAAGAAGAGATTTTGAGAATCAAAATGGGTCCAAAATCAAAATAAAGATTGGTAAACAAATCAAACCCCACAAAACCCTCAAAAAATGAAGAAAAAGTAAACCAAACAAGAAATAACAGACATTAGCCCTTTTGAAATAAATCAAACCAGTGTCTCAAACTCAACCACAAGAAATCAAAAGGGAGCTCTTAATTTCTTGTGGGGTTGTAATATTCAATCACAGTTGTGCTCACTAAATATAGACACACGTAAGGGGTGGGGGTGGGGTGGGTAAGGGGAGAAGATGAAGAAAAGGGTTGTGTTAGTGTCGACCCAATTTCCTAAGCTCACTCTTTTGTAGGTTTGAAATCTCCTTTTTCTGGGTCGTAAAGTAAAGGTTGCTTTTCTCTTCTGAATCTACTTTGTCTCGGAGTGTTTGGACGACATGGATTCCTCATCTATCTACTTTCTTTTCTTTAATTAATAAAAACAGATTTGGAAATAAATAAATAAAACCATAAATAAAAGTGACATTGTTTTACCAATTATATATACCGATCACTTTATTTTATGAAATAAAAATCTTGTCTTAAGTTTGGGTACGATCGAATTAAAATTAATCGTGATTCTGAAAGAAATTGTCCTTCTTTTCCCTTTCCGTTGTCTAGTTTCAATTTTGTTTTGTTCATTAGGGTTTCTGTTTTATCTTGATTTGATTTCTCTTTTCCTGTCCCGGTTCATTATTGTTTGTAATAAACAATGCAACTTTGGTGCAACTGATTTTAACTGGACTTCCACTCACCTAACTAATCTGGTTTACATGGAAAGAGCAAAGACCAGTTGAGTGTTTGGTTTTGCTATTCAATTTTGTTTGCATTAATGATTCTAATTAGTAGCTTTTAGCTACTTTTAAGCAGTTTAAAGTTTTTTTAAAGCAAAAGTTGTTAGTGTTTACAATATTAGGAAAATAAAAGTTTAATTTTAAATAAAATAATAATACAAACACTCTCATAAGTTGATTTTTAGTTTATTATGACTTTTGCTTTTAAAAATCAGACCAGCTTAATTAAGGGGCTTATGCTTATTTTAAGCTTCAAAAACGTAGAAACATACATTCCAAACATTAAAAAAAAAATACTTATCTGGTGAAAAAAACCTAGAAACAGTTTTTTTAAGTTGTTCCAAACACTATCTTATTGTTGGAGGCTGAAATTTTTAAAATTATTAATAATAACGAGTTAGCAAAATTGGAAACAATATCATCAAATACATTTTTTTTTTCGCTGGAGTTGTTGGAGATTGAATGATGATTAACTGACAAAATATGCTGAGTCAATAATAAATCCAAAATTATAAGAGAAGTGCGAAATCCTCATATTTCAGAGATAAGAGGAGTCCAGTTTAGAATTTTCATGGTGAAATTAAAAAATATATATATAAATGGGTTTATATATATTTTGGGGTCACCAGCATATGTATCCGCCATTACACTACGCAGTCACACACTTCGATCAAAGATGAATAGCAATTAGGGCATTTATTTTTTCCAACCATTAATATTGAAGAACAAGACTAAAAGAACGACGTCGTTCTGAGCACTGTGGAGAAGCAGAAAATCTAGAAGGAAACTCCCAGTTTGAGTGTTTTCATGTACAATGATGACATCGCATTATTCAGGGAACTCAAAATAGAATGCTTTATTCCACTGATATTTTTTCAGAAGAAAACATATGCATATATTTTTGTAAGCGGTAAGTTTTGGAATTGCATGGTAAGAAAAAAGAAGAAGAAGTATTTGGAGGTGTAGATGTGTGTGAATTGGCGATATTGGGTGTTATGTAACACGTCTAACCTTATTTGAATGGTCAATATCTTATGAGAATCTTTTTGCTGCAATAATTATTATTATAATTTCACCAATCCGTTGTTACGGTTGACATCAATTACACCT
Source organism: Lavandula angustifolia (assembly GCA_028984105.1). Taxonomy (NCBI): domain Eukaryota; kingdom Viridiplantae; phylum Streptophyta; class Magnoliopsida; order Lamiales; family Lamiaceae; genus Lavandula; species Lavandula angustifolia. The sequence continues at coordinate 13,100,376 of CM054824.1, read as the reverse complement.
GTCAACCACACTCACTGCCTCTACAAATTTATATTCATCATCTTTCCCAAATCTTCTTCTTATTCATGTTATGAACATATTTATTTTTATAATGTTTTTTATGATTTATTTCTCTTATACATTTTGCATGAGTAAAACTCAGTAATAAGTTTCTCGAGGCTAATGAAAATCTGGATTTATTCTTGAATAATTATTTGCAGATAATTTAAAGAATGTTTTTAAGGATGATCAAAAAGTCCCATAAAATGTCTTTTCTATCAATTATTTTTGAGCTAGTTAACTAATTTTATATAACTTGTAATTTAAGTGAAGTAATTAAGCAACAACTAATTAATCAATCGCTTAATTATATTCAAAGGTAAAACACCAAATTAAAAGGGACCTTGATTAATTCTTAATTACATGCACGAGCTTTAACTCCATTTAGGCTTTACTTTAATTTCATTAAAATATATTTTCCGTATTTGTAAAAGAAAGTAGTGCAGTTGAATTATTTGTGTACTTTCGACAAAAGAATCCAAAGAATTACTGTTAAATCAGGGGGAATCAAGATCATTATGTGTCTAATCACATCTTTTACATTCTTGTTGTTCATTGAATAATTGACAAAGAAGGAAAAAATGAAAGTAAAAGAGGGCAGATATTTCCTTTTTCGCGGGCACATGCACATCAAAAACTGTATTTCTTTTTAACAAAAATAATTCAAACATTTAATTTGTATGAACATCAATCACGTCAGTCATTGTAATGCTTCCCTGTATTATGAGACTTGAGGGGGGGCATTTTTTTATCTTTTAATTTAGGAGCTAGGCGTGCGCTGCAATGTAATCGAATTTCAATTCGGGTCAGTTTAATTTGAAGAAGAATGAAATATAGATTTATGACAAAATTCTCACTAAGTTACTGGGGAAAGTTCTAATTTTTTATATATAATTTCGAAATTTTGATTCTAATATTTGATTCAAAGTTCAAACATCTTATTATAAGGGGGTTAATACCAATTTAATTAGGCTAGAAAAACTCTTCATTTTTCGTTTATATCAGCATTTTTTTTTCGTTAAGTTTGGAGAATGTGAAAGTTAAATGTTCGAATTATGTACTCCCTCCGTCCTTATTTTATATTTCCATTTGCTTTTTTACATGGATTAAGAAAAAAATTAATGATACGAAAGTTAGATAAATGTTGATATTGAAATTTGAGTAAATTAAAGTAAATTACTAAAAAACTAATGTAATAATTGTGTTTGCTATTATAAAAATTGGATAAAATAGTCTTTTTCTATATTATCTTATTAATTAGATCTATTAAAGTTGGTGAAAGATTTAATTAGATACAAAAAAATTACTAATAAGCATATAAATTTAGAATAGATAAAAAATGAAAATAAACATATATATTTGGGACGGAGGAATATCAAAAAGGTAAAATGAGAATTGAATATAGAAGTAGGTATGACAAGAAAGGGGACAAGGGCATCGCAGTCCCAACATGAAAGTCCAGATACATCAGTAAAAAGTTGGATTCTTAATTACAAAAATCAATGTCATTTAACAAACTGTCCCAAAATATTCATCGCATTTCAAGTTTCAACAGTGAAGAACAGTGGATTCTTTTAATTTCAGGAGAAGATATTTAAAATGTTAGTTGTTGAATAAACTTATGTACAGTATACTTTACTCTTTTAATAACTAATGGCATATATACTTACAATAATCACAAATCCTTGTGGTTAAATGAAAAACAAATTTGAATTTTTTCTACTATATTACACTTTCATGTCCTAAAATTGGTTTTCATTTTTCACCCCCACCTCCCTAAATCTTAATTCTCGATCAAATCGGTCCGGCACTAAAGGGGGAGGGTCCAACTTAAAACACAAGGAGCTTGCGTTGAAGGGGGGGGTGTTTGGAAAGTTTTTTAGACGGCTAAAATTAAATAAAGTGAGCACATATAGTAGTGTTTGGAAGTTAGATATCAAAAAGGTTCTAAAATAGGATCGAATATAGAGTAGGTTGCAAGAAGGGACAGCTTTGCAGCCCAACTGAAAGTCCAGATACATCACGTAAAATTTGGATTCTTAATTACAAAAATCAATGTCATTTAACAAACTTCCCAAAATATTCACCATTTCAATTCCAACAATAAAACTATTCTTTACCCTACTTTGTGAGAATATATTTTACTAATTTAGTATTTTGTAGTATTAGATTGAAATTGTAAGCAAAAATAAATATTAAATAATAATTATTTGTGAATTTTATTATTTATTATAAACATTAATTTTAATAAGACTAATGGCATATATACTTAAAAGTAATCAACAAATCACTTGTGGTTAAATGTAAAACAAATTTGAATTTTTCTACTATATTACACTTTCATGTCCTAACATTAGTTTCATTTTTCACCCCCACCTCCCTAAATCTTAATTCTCGATCAACTGGTCCGGCACTAAAGGAGGTAGGGTCCAACTTAAAAAGCAAGGAGCTTGTCGTTGAAGGTTTATTTATATCAATATTTCATATTCCCAAACACCCACGAAGACTAAGGCTAGCTTAAGATGATTTGACATCATGATGGAAAAGCAAAGCAGTGTGATTTGCTAAGATAATAAACTGAGATCTAAAACTTAATTATTTTTTATTAAGTTGCAATAAAACAACAAACTTGTTTTGCACATAAGGCCAACACAAAAGTTAAAATTCTCCAGGGGATATATTGATGACCGCTACATGACATTTGAGAAACAATTACAAAGAAAAGACACCCCACCCCACCCCACCCCACCCCACCCCACCCCACCCCACCCCCGTTGATAAAAATTTAAGTATGTTATTACATTCACAAAAAAGTGAGGAAACAACATTTCTGTCCCATTCTGATGCACCCCATTACGATGCAGTATATAATCAGCTAAAAAGAACTATTTGCTCACATGGAAACCATCATACTTTTCTGCATATTATAATGAGCATAGTTATACATACACATTCTCTCTTTCTGGGGGGTTGTTGGCTTCATAACTGTCGCTGGTTTAATTATCAATCTAACTAGTTTAATTTAATGAGTTTAGTGTTGGAACACATGCATGTGTTAAGAAGCGCACCCTGTTTTTTTGGAAGCAATGCATCTTCTTTAACTTTATTTTTATTAGAGTTTGTTTGTTTGTTTTTTTTTCCTTAGGTCGGGTAATTTTATCACATATCTCAGTAACATGAACCATAAATTGATCTGATACGCCTGAAATAAATTGATTGTGGCTGGCTCCATAATAATCGTTTATATTTCATCAAGATTCTTTTAACCCTAACTCTATGATTATGGAATGAGTGAGATTATATCAAGTAAGTTACTTGTTGTTGGTTACTTAATCCAGAATTAAGAAATTATTGTGTTATGACTAGGGTGATATAGTTTTTAGGGGTCTAAATTAATGATATGATGGTTATGATTAGCTTTTATTTAGAAAACCGGGTAATAGAAAAAATTGATTTGGGTGAATGATGTTTTCTTTTAATTTGTTCGTTTTTTTTCGATTATAGGGTGAATTATTTTTAGAAATCTTTTACAAGTATAAAATAGAACTATGAAATCAAAATAGAATAAAATAAATGAGTTTCGTAAGCCATTCATGGCATTTTAGTATCAGAATTTTAACTTATATCAAAATGAAGGTCCAATTAGTAAACGAACTTAATAAAAAAAATACTTCCTCCGTTCTGCTTACTTGTCTTATTTCTTTTCGGCACAGAGATTAAGATGAGTAGGTGGTTGTCTGTAGATGAGTTGGAGATTGTGTGTAAAGAGGTAGGTCCCACAAAGAAAAATTGGTAGGTTGTAGTAATTATTTTCCTTTATGGAAATAAGACAAGTCGAGTGGGATGACCTAAAAAAAAAAGACAAGTCGAGCGGAATGGAAGGAGTAACTATTTTAACGAGGAAATCTGTAAGAAACAAATCAAATAAATAAAAGGGTTGTGAATTATGGAATGTCTGAAATAGGGTACGGAAGGGTAGCAAAAAAATAAATAGGGGGGAAAAGGTAAATAAAATTGGCATAAAAGTGGAAAATGGTAAGCAAAGAGGGTAGAAAGAGAAGAGGAAGGCATTATTAAAAATGGAAACAGTTGTTTTATCGTGTAGAGTGTTGGAAGTAACAACTGTGGGAATCCTTCTGTCAGGTGGAGAGAGAGAGAGAGAGTAGTGCTCTACTGTGTATTGGTATATAAGTATTGTAGGGTGTGTGTGTATAGGTTGTATATGGGAATTATTGAAAGTGAGTTTATTTTGATGACTTGAATTGATTCTATGCGCCTCGAACTCCACACATCGCAATGCTTTCACGCACGTAGATAATGAAGCATGAATAATGATGATGAGATGTTAAAGCGCCTCGAACTCCACACATCGCAATGCTTTCACGCACGTAGTAACTCCACACATCGCAATGCTCTCTCTCTCTCTCTCTCTCTCTCTCTCTCTCTCTCTATGATGTACTAGTAGTAGTAAATTAAAATATTAAAGCGCCTCGAAGATGTTGATTAGGATTATCTTTTTATTCGACAACGTTTTGGGTGTCTAATCACATTACAGTACATTTACTGATTCTATCATACTCATGTTTTCTTTTGTCGTCCCGGACTTCATCAATTAGTTTAAGCACAAACCCTAAATGATTATATATGTGCACGTGCAGAATTATAACGGCAACATATAATTCAAATTTAGAACAAGAACTTGAGTTAACAATGTCTAAAGATCAATCATAGTTAATGCGAAATACATTTAAGTATTTTAGTAAGTTGAAAATACACAACTATATGACTTAACTTATCTCGATTTTTTATGCACAAATTAAAAGATTTGTGATCTTATATGGGGTGCACTAAATAATTGTCATTTTTTTCCATTGAGATGACATAGCGGTTAAAGTGCTTAGTCTGTGGCTAAAAAGTCATAGGTTCAAAACCACCAAAATTGCTATGTGCGAGCATGTCACGTATGATCAGCCTAGGGTGGTTAGTCCCTTCTGCATGACTAGTGCACAAGAATAGAGTTTTTCACTAAGCACTTTGATATCAGCTGCGAGATACCCTCGTCATCAATAAATAAAAAAATAAAGCGTGACCTTAAGAACTCAAATTGTACCCTTAAGCTGAATCGATTTTTACCTTTTAGGAATCGTTAAATCCTATAAATGATTGTTCTAGTCTATCATGAAATTCTTTGAAAACAAAGAATCAAATACTCCATTTGTCCCTATTTTATCTGTCCCTTTACTTTTTCACACAAATTTAGAAAAAAATTAGTGATATGAAAATTAGATAAATGTTCGTGTTGAAATTTGAGTAAATTAAAATAAATTACTAAAAAGTCAATGATATAATTGTGTTTGCTATTATAAAAGTTGGATAAAATAATCTTTTTCTATATTATCATATTAATTAGACTCGTGAAAATTAGCGAAACACTTAGCTAGACACAAAAGAAAAACATATAAACTTGGGACGGAGGGAGTAATTTTTTATGGTGAAACAAAATCTCTCATTAAACCCTCGAATAGATTGTTGATATTCCATCTTACCTAACAACTAGTCACAAGCCATGTATATTAATTTCTTCCCGACCATATCCATTTGTGAATTGGACCTGGACTAGAAATCAATACTCATATGGAGGAGCTGGAGCCCAGAATCAAAGCTATCAACGGCCCAATAAAATCCATTTAATGTAGTTTGGTTTATGAAGCGGTCCAATATGCCTCTTGGTTCATTCTTTGCATTAATTACAATTTTCTTTTAATTTTTTTTTATTGGAAATCTATCTATTATCTACCTATAACTACAAACACCGATACCACATGCTACTCATTTTTTCCACGGAATCCCGAAAATACCTTCCTATGTCCATATATTTTCGACTTCGTCCTTTTGTCCTGTACGGCGGCGGCAGATGTGCAATAATTTATCCCTTCTTCTACTTTCTTCCAAAATCGACAACATCTCGCTCTGCGTCAACAATTGTTGAACCTCCACCGTCCGACCCCGTTTCTGATTAGGGACCTACAAATCTGAGTTCTGGGTTTTCCATCTTTGCTACAACATCCAATTCCTTGGTTCCACACCACGGGAGTACGCTGACTGAACAACATCTTGTTGAGGTCCACAGTCTGAGCAAGTCACCATCGTCTCCACGTGTGGCCCAGTCTTGCAATTAGCGGCTAGATTTGGAGCATGCAAGGTATTGGTTATGTGATTATATGAATTTGGGGGTTTCTTTTAATGATTTTATGGTAAGATTGCAATTTCAGTCAGTTGTTTGATTTCTGTAATCCGTGATTATATGAATTTGGGGGGTTTCTTTTAATGATTTTAGGGTAAGATTGCAATTTCAGCCAATTGTCTGATTTCTGTAATTTTGTTTAGATCTTGAAGTCAGCATATTTTTTTTCCTTTGGTCCTAAAGACATGTAATTATTACACATAAACATCTGCAAATAGTTAGTTGTTCGTGTTGTTTTATTTTCTAGATTACTTTGTGATATATACTCTAAACAAATTAGGAGGTTTATTCTTAGATATTTGTGTTGTTAAAATTCTCTGATTAATTATATTGGTGTATTATTCTAGAAATATTATCCATTAAGTTTTCTTGAACAAGTTGGCATTAGTTTTTGATAGAAATGAAGTTTTATATGAATATCTTTTGAGAAGCAAAGACGAAGCCTTCGATGCTTTCAAAAGTTATAAAAACGAAGTTGAAAATCAACTTAACACCAAGATCAAAATGATCCGAAGTGATCGAGGCAGTGAGTATGTTGCACCTTTTGCAGACTTTTGTCGTGAAAACGACATTATCCATCAAACAACTACACCTTATTCACCACAATCAAATGGTGTTGTTGAACGAAAGAATAGAACATTAAAAGAAATGATGAATGCTTATCTTTGATAAGCTCGGGCTTACCACATAACATGTGGGGGGAAGCCATTCTTTCGGCAAATAAAATTTTAAATAAGTTGACGTCGAAGAAACAAAATCAAACTCCATACGAACTATGGAAAGGTAGGAAACCATCCTACAAATACACTAAAGTGTGGGGGTGCCTAGCAAAAGTTGAAGTACCTAAACCAAAACAAGTAAAGATAGGACCTAAAACTATTGATTGCATCTTCATAGGATATGCAAACAATAGTAGTGCATATAGGTTTTTGGTACATAAGTCGGAAATATCCGACTTAAATGAGGGAATGATTATAGAATCCAGAAATGCTGTCTTTTTCGAATCTATTCCCTAAGAAAGAAAAGAATGATGTTAGTTCTAAGAAACGAACACATTAAGAAAGCTTACTAGAAAAGATTGACCCAAGTGATGGGTCAATACCAGAATCAAGACGAGGAAAACGAGCGAAAATAACAAAGTCTTTTGGTCCAGACTTTGTAGTCTATTCATTAGAAGATGAACCGCAAACAATTAAGGCTGCGTTGTCAAGTCCCGATGCTCCTCTATGGAGAGAAGCGATTAATAGTGAAATTGAGTCAATTATGAACAATCACACTTGGGAGATTGTTGACCTTTCCCCGGGGTGTAAACCTTTAGGATGCAAATGGATTCTAAAGAAGAAATATAAGGCCGATGGGTCTATTGACAAGTATGGCACAACTAGTAGCCAAGGGTTAAAAGCAAAAGGAAGGGTATGATTATTTTGATACATACTCTCCCGTAACGAGGATAACCTCTATAAGAACGCTAATTGTCATTGCTGCTTTACATAACCTTGAGATATATCAAATGGATGTTAAAACGACATTTCTAAATGGAGATTTAGAAGAAGAAATATACATGGAACAACCTGAAGGGTTTGTTATTCCCGGAAGAGAAAAGAAAGTTTGTAAACTTGTTAAGTCATTATATGGACTTAAACAAGCTCCCAAACAATGGCATGACAAATTTGATCATGTTATGTTATCAAATGGTTTTAAAATAAACGAGTGTGACAAGTGTGTGTACATTAAAGGCACACCTAACAACTTTGTCATTATATGTATGTATGTTGATGACATGCTTATTATGGGAAGTGATCATAACATAATTATGAATACTAAAGCAATGTTGAAAAGAATGTTCGATATGAAAGATATGAGAATAGCTGATGTAATTCTAGAGATTAAGATCTCTAGAACATCCGAATGAATTACTTTATCACAATCTCACTATGTAGAGAATGTGCTTAAGAAATTCAATACATTTGATCTACCTCCGGCTAAGACTCCTACAGACTTAAGCTTACACTTAGCTAAAAATCGAGGAGATCCAATTTCCCAATTGGACTATGCTAGGGTCATTGGGAGCCTAATGTACTTAGCAAATTGTACAAGGCCCGACATAGCATATTCTATAAGCAAGCTAAGTCGGTTCACAAGTAATCCCAGAAAGGATCATTGGACCGCACTAACTAGAGTTCTAAGGTATTTAAAGCATACTTTAACTTCATAGTACGCATTACACAAGGTATCCAGCTGTGTTAGAAGGATATAGTGATGCAAATTGGATATCCGACACAAAAGATTCCAAGTCCACAAGTGGTTTTGTAATTACCATAGGTGGAGGGGCAGTTTCATAGAAATCATCTAAACAAACATGTATAGCTCGATCTACAATGGAATCGGAATTCATTGCTCTGAGACAAAGCCGGTGAAGAAGCCGAATGGCTACGAAACATCTTAGAGGATATTCCGTGTTGGGAAAAACCCGTGCCTCCCGTCTTGATACATTGTGATAGTATGTCTGCAATAGGGAGAGCACAAAGTAGTATGTATAATGGTAAGTCTCGACATATTCGTCGAAGACACAATACCGTTAGATAATTGATCACAGGTGGAATAATATGTATTGACTATGTGAAGTCAAAAGATAATATTGCGGATCTGTTTACTCAAGGTATTAATCATGATCAATTATACAATGCAGTAAGGGGAATGAGATTAAAATCCACACTAAAAGAACGCTCTTAATGGTAACTCTACCATGATGATTGGAGATCCCATGAACATGGTTCAAAGAGACAACTAAGTTAAGAATGTTCAAGTCATGCACTTGGAAACACAACTTACAATCCATTCTCGAAGCTGCCCCAAGTGCAAACCTGTAGCTTGTGGTAAAAGGGTAAGTGTATAAACTTTTAATGATTCCTATAGCCTTATTGGTGGAGTATGGCATTATACTCTTTATAGGAGATCACCTATATAAGTGAGAAGTGTGGCCGCTTCAAATACGAAAAACACTTATGAATCCAAGATATGGTCCAAGGCCAAAATGGACACAACGTGAGAACGAAAGATATTGTATCTATTATGTTATTGTCTTGGTTTACACGAAAGTTGACCGTTTCAAGACATCGCGTTCACCGAGCAACGAGTAACCCGATAACATTATACTAATGAAGGTTCAAAGCTAACAACTACCTATCCTGATGCAATAATAGGTCATTGGGACTTTGGTTTTCATAACATTTTGCATTTGCATTTAATAATCCAATGTGGGGGATTGTTAGAATTTAATAACAAAAATCAGATTATTAAAATGGTAAGTAATTGAAATGAAAGATGCATTGTTTGATTTTATTAAAATGAACAGATGCATCGGTTGACATTAATTCATAAAATGAAAATTTGAAATAAATTGATGAATGGTTGTGTCTTTTTGCTTCATATGTGAAGAGTTGTGTCTTTTATGAATGAGTGCTTCAAATATATAAATATGAAGATTTGTAGTAAAGGAAAAAAATCCGAAAAAACATGATTCCTCCTTGTTTCCTTTATCCTTATTGTTTCACTCCATACATATAAATTAATTAGTATCTCCTTAGTCCCGAGATATCAAGTAGTTCGCCGGAATTACGAGAAGTAGTTGTAATTGAAAAACCATTATATCTTGGAGACGAGTGCTATAGAACGCTTGCACTGAGTAGCGGAGCATTATCGTCTTGTGGAGAAAGAGTCTAACTCTTGCCTCGGTTTGCATTTCGTTATTTTCGCTATTCAATTTTTCATATGTTGTTTGTTATGTTGTTGTAGTATTTATACTAATATTTGATTTTATTGTCGCTACATTTCTTCACACCTAATTTTTTAATAACATGATGTTCATAATTTAGACAGATCCGAACTTCGTAGAGGATGATTAGTCGATGATAAGGCTTCGTGTTCGAAGTTTAAGTTGGGTTTGGATTTGAAATTTTGATTTGTCATTTTTCAGTTTGAAGGGTCAATCATCAACATAAACCGGAGTTACCAGTTCAATGATTTGGATAAGATAACACGTATGTGATGATTATTATTTTAAGTGTTAATATTCATTGTTAGCCAAAAGAATAAATCGAAAAGCAAATATAGCCTTTTAGTAAACAAAAACACATATCTAGTCATTTTGTCCTTTTGTGGGCGCAGAGTGTCAGAGGCCGATGGAGGGCCGATCTCTGGTGGTCCCGAGAGTGAGTTCAGTGTAGAGGGGGGGGGGGGGTGAATACACCGAATCCAAATTTCTCAACTTCGAACACGAGCAGTCCTATTCGGGAAGATGCCGTCTTCGAAATGATTCGGCGAACCGGACAACCGTTACGAATCGTGTTAAAAGGCTAAAGGGCGACTCGGCCGAGATCCGCTAGCCGACTAGGTCGAATTCGGTATCGATCGGCAAAGAGTTCGGTGCGCGGAATAGTGTAGGCCCAAATCGGTTTTTATGAGAAAACGTTTTTAAGTCTCGGTTCGGTAGATAAGAAGTTCGATATCGGGACGGTTAATTGATTTTAAATAAGATGTTCGGTATGCGCAAAGAAAATCAATGTAAGTAAAAAAGAACGTAAGTAACACGAGAGATTTTTAAAGTGGTTCGGATATCAACAATCCTACGTCCACTTTGTCCCGATAGATCGGGAGGCTATTATTTATACCGAGTTAGTCTCGGTCGGCTTGTGCACGGGACAAAGCCGTGGCTTGGGGATTATACTTGAGCAAGTCCCGGTTACACTTCTATCAAACTTAAAGTGTTTGACAAACTTCTCCAACAAGTGAAGGAGTCCTTATAATAAGGATTGGGTTCAAAGGTGAACTCCTTCGTCTAAGCTATGGATATATCGGTTGAGCTTAGGGTTAGAGGGATGGGGAACAAGAATGTAGCTTCTAGAGCGACGAACAACTGAGGTTTAGCTATAAGTTCGTGTCACGTCGCTTGGATACTAGATGCTTTGTTGACGGTTCAGCTTGGTTCCCTTATGAGCTTAAAGGTAGTCTTTCGCCGGATATAACTCTTTCGATTCTTGCGGAAGACTTAGGCTTTTGGAATTCGATCGTTTGAAAGTTCGTGTGTGTGTTCGTTTCTTCGTTAGCTCGTGAACTCTCCTCTTTCAAATCTTGAATGATCCCTCTATTTATAGAGAAGAGATTGAGAAAGATCCGTTGGAGACGATCTTCTTCTCTCTCTCTCTTTTTGGTAGCAAACGGCTCTTTTGGCGTAGGTAACAGTGCCTTTTCCTCCTTTTTTGGAAAGTGTTGACTTGCAGCTTTAGTAGGTAGGATGACACGTGTATGTTTGTCATTTGTCGAGGCGGATAGAGCGGTTGAGGCAAGCCAACTTCGAGACAAGCTGAAGGCGACTTCTCTCATCCTCGTATATGACAATGCTGATTGTCTTTCAAAAGATTCGACGATCCCGAAGACTATCCGCCGATCTTGAGTCCGACCTTGTATTCGGTAGATAGGCAGTGAGATAAGTCTGCTGAAGATCAGCTACGAGTCCAGTGATTTACTCTGTCGAGTTCGGTTCGGCCCGACTCTCTCGATATCTTGCTCTCTGTTGAGTCGGTATCAGCTGAGTCTTCTACACCGGTGCTTGAGGCGAATAAGCTGCGAGCGCCTTGACCGGAGCGAGTGTCTGCTGAGTGCGAAACCTCGAGAGACAAACAACATATACAACGGAATGGTTCACCAATCGAGATAGGGTTTTTGGGATCTTCAAATCTTCTCAACGGTTCGGAAGTACATAGAGCACGAGGCTTGGTTCGATATAGAAGATAGAATTATTTCCCATTTGAGTGAAAGCAGATCTTGAGGATAGAATCATCACCCAACAATTTCCCCTTATTTGATGATGCCAAAACCTATCATCTATGCTAACACTAAACGAGACGAAACAAATCTCCTTACAATTTTACAAGTAAGATCGGAGGAGATGTTCCATCGATTCTAGACTGCGAAAAACAGGGCAAAAATAATTTCCCCCATTACATAGAAGCAATACTAGCGAGAATCTAACAAAGCGATAAGCGACAAGTAATAAAGAAAGTGAGTGTGTGTCGGTAATCACTTTAGTGATTACGAGTGTTAAAGCGTAAGACAAACACGGCTATTTAGACAACAAGTTGTTGTCGAGCGAAAAGAAGATTTGTATATATCGAGTGATTCGATTTTAGTACATTACAAATCTTGCTAGACTATGAAGAGAGAATACTAAGACTATGGACGCTTAAAGCTTGCCGAATCCGGTCCATGAATCCTTGCGATTGTGTCTCGGGCGGTGGCACACCATACATTCGGTACGTGGTCTTTCTCGGCTTCAAGTATTCCGCGAAGTCGATTGGGTTATCATCTTGTAAGAATCTTTGATCGGCGGCGTCCTTCACTTCGGCTTCAATAGTCGCAACATGAATTGAGTCATCCATTCTTCTTGGAGGTGGAATGATTAAGGGTCCGGGAATGCGAATCTCTTTCCCTTACGAAATGGCATTATACAAGTGGATGTAGAGATCCGCTTCGGTAAGCATCATCCATTCGGCATAAGCTTCGGCTCTAGACTTGTTCGGCGAGAATCTCCAAAAATAATAGCGTTTGATGAACTCGATCTTCGAATTTTCCCATCTCACGAGTGAATTGAGCCGGCATCCACTCGTCTGCATTCTCGGCCATCGCGAGATTTCGGATCGGTGGCCTTCTTTACGAACTTCACGTAACGATAGGGAATGTCGGCTTTAGCGGGAGTTACGTGCTCGGCTTCTTCCTCGATGCGCTTCCTTAGAGCTTCCCGGATCGGCTAAGTGGATTCTATTTCTCGTAGCCTCGATCTGTCTCGCCTCTTCGCCTCTATATAAGAATACGTCCATCCGGGCGAATATGGCCTACGTCTCATTATCTAGCTCTTTAGGTTTACGGGAGGCATCTTCCAGTCGGCGGGGGTACTTGATTTTTCTTTCGATGTACCACGCTTCTCGGTACTCTCTTTGCTACTGCTCCTTCTCCTTTTCCTGTCCTCATTGTCTTCGATCCACGAGCTTCCTTGGAGGTAGCATTGGCGGGCTTTCTTCCTCCTCTTGCTTGGAGCTTTAGATTTTTCTTTTCACGAGGCTTAGGCTTAGGCTTGTTTGCGGCTTACGCTCGGCCAATCTCCCTTGCCGACTTTTCATCGGCGCAATCGAGCCTCCTCTTCGGTGAGATGTATCGTTCCGTTTTTCTTTCTTTGGAGGGTTCGGGAGTTTGAGTATCTTTTGCCTTTGCCACTGAACAGGTGGATGGAGGGGTGTTTCCTCTTCATTCGAATCTTCGACCTCCTCGGCATACTCTGCGACTTCCTTAATGATATCAGTGGGAGGCTGACTTGGGTTCTCGAGCCACTCGGGCCGGTCTCGGTGTGCTCGCGGTGGGACACCACGGGCCTCACCCATTTCGGTCCGAGTCTTCTTCGAGTTCTTTGTACCCTTAGATTTTTCGGTTTTGGTGGGGGGGTCGACTTCTCGGTACTCTTCTTTCGGTACTCTCCTCTTTTCTTTCCTTCTCTTTTCCTTCCCCCTTTTTGGCATCATCAATTGCGGCTGGGGTTGGGATGAGTCTTGACCTTTCCGGACTTTTTGTAAAGAGGTTGACGGATCATCAAGACGATCATTGATCTTAGTCGAGCCTCATGCAGCTCGTTCCTCTCGGTGGCAAGATCTTCCTTATGCTGCTTTGGTGTGAGAGGTCAGCCGCTTCCTTGAACTCTTTCGGCTTGTCGGAGATCTTATCTTCCACGACCAGGCGAATGTTGTCTATCCGATCTCGGTGGCTCAGGCTTGTTCGGCGAAGGACTCGAGAATGAGTAGACAAAGATGCCTTGAACTCTGCAAGAAGCTTAGCTTGTCCTTCCCGGAAGATCCGAGGCGATCATCAAATTTCGTCTGGCTGCGAGCCGGGGCTTGAGTGGCAATGGCGGGGCACATCGAGGGCGGCGGTTTGGGGACATGAGGATTTCGGCCCACGAAGCTTCGGTAGCGGTGGCTTCAGCGGTCTTCTTCCACACGTTGTGGGCTTGCCTTGGCGAGTGCGGTTCGAGTGCGCTTGGCTTTTAATAGCCACTCGCCATACTTGGAACGTCGGCGATGCGGGGCTGGGCGCTACCTCGAATGCGGACTCCAACAAGAGGCCGGCGGGCTGCGTGGATCTTTGAGGTACCCGCCGTCGACTTCGCGAGTCCAAGGATACGGCGGACGCCGAGCTTCTTGGTATGTTTATCCTTGTCACGGGGATTTCCCTCATCGAGGCTTTCCGGGGCTCGAATCGCTGGGTGGGTCGTCATGGTCTAACCCGTCGAGGGTCTTTGGGCACGAGGCAAGTTGTCGATCATGTACCATTGCCGGCATTGCGGCCCTCAAATTTTCCATTGAGGCGAGGTCTTCGGGCTGCGAATAGCCTATTTGTTCCCTCGATCTCGGTTCTTCTTCATGAAGGCTGGCGACGGGAAAAGTGGAGAACTAGGCGTTGTAGGACGAGGCCACTCCGATGTCGCGGCAACATGTGGAGTCTTTTTGATTTGGCAATAAGCATCGAGATCGGAGTAGTCGGCAAGCTCACGGAATCGGTTGAAGAATTTCTCGGGATGTCGGATAGAATCACGACGCTTCCGTCACGATTGTTTCTTCTTCGGACATCGTCTCGGATTCCAAGTCGATTGGAGACGTCGATGTTCGGCGGGTGGCATCTTCTTGAGTGGAGGAAGCTGTGAGGGGGCTGTCACAGGCGTTGAATTTCTTCCGTTGTGAGCTTCGGTAGCCTCCCACTTGTTCCATCTCTATTGGTTCTTCGATGGAGACTCCCTTCTCCCGCGATTGAGTCTTCTCGAGAAGACTACGGCTCATCTATTAGCCGCAAAGGCTGAATAGGTTCTTTGAGTAGCCCGTTCGGCGGGAGTTTCGAGGAGATACCTCGGATTCGAGCGGGCACGTGCGGGATGGCTTTCTTCGAGTTTCTTAGCCGATTGCCTTAGATATTTTTTTTGGAGGTGTTCTTTTCTTTGAAGGTGCGGCTGCTGGGCTTAGTCGAGTTGAGCTTGGGGACTGACCTATCTCTGGCGGGCGACGGTAGTTATGGAAGCGCACCTTTTTCACATTGAAGTACTCTTTATCATCAAAGGTGACTTGATCCGAACCACGGTGGTCTTGAATCATTGCGAGAGCTTGGCCCATACGGTAATTTCCCCTTCGCGCTCGGGATGCGTGTTGACTTGTCAAACTTGGCCGCTTGGATCATGAATTCTCGGATGAAGAAATCTCCGGTTGATCTTAGCGCTATCGTATATCGCCATCATTAATTGGATCTTAGGTCGGGAGACTGATCGAGATGAGCCCGGCTTGGCTTGTCAAGGCGAGTGACAATGTAAGCGAGCTCGTATTGTGGTAGCATGACGTTCTTGGGAAAAGGCTCACGAGGTTGTTGGCTTTCCGGAATATGGATAGGTACTCGTCTCTGAGTCGTCATTGTAGCTACGGTGCGATTCCTTCAGTGGCAAGTCAAAGTTGTTCTTGAGTGCTTCCTTGATAGATATACGTTTCGGCGGTTGGGAAGCATTATTGATGGAGTAAGTTCCGAACCTCCCAATAATGTCTCCCGGAGATGGAGTCGATGAGGTATATTTCAGCCACTGTCGAGGAAGGAAGAACGTTGGCTTCCTCGATAGAAACTTCTCCGGACCGGGACTCGTAGAGATGCGAAGATCTCATCCATGTAGTGCAGGTCGCACGCATCGAATTCCATGCGCTTGGTTCGCACTGGACACGGCCTTTTGCAAGAATGTCCTCCATGTTATGAGGGGCATCTACGGTTATGTTCGCCGTAGTACTGTCGGTGAACGTAGTAGTCGGTGATACCTCGTGTAGATGGTTTTACGAATCTCTACGTGCTGAATACATTCGGTGCCGAGAGTGAACATTCCCCCTTTTGAAATGGTCCTCTCATGGAACCTTTTATTGGCGGGTCGATGGGGTCCAGCAGAGACTAGCTCTCTCGAAGTTCTCGAATGGATTCGACTAGAGGCTTGGTCAAAATGTCGGCCCGTTGCTTATCGGTATGGATCTTTTCCATCCACGATATCCTTCTTTTCGACATGGTCACGAATGAAGTGATGTCGATGTCCACGTGCTTGCATCTCGTGTGTAGTACGGGATTACGGTGATTCTGCAATGGCCTGGTACTATCGCGGGAAGATCGGCACTTCATTCGGAATGACGTCATAGTCTCTCATTGTTGTCTCGACCCGAAGGATTTGGGCGCGACAACTTCAGGCGGCCATGTATTCGGCTTCGGTGGTCGACGTAGCTGCGAGATTTTGTTTCTTTGAAAACCATGAGATCGGCTTCTTTGCAGAGGCGACATGTTCACGAAGTTGATTTTCGGTCGATTCTACATCTGCATAGTCGGCATCGAGAATAGCCGAGTTAGTTCAATATTATCATCAGTTGGATACCATAAACCCGTGTCGGGTGTTCCTCGGAGATAGCGGAGAATCTTCTTTGCTTGAGTCCATATGGCTCTGCCCGGGTTCGCCGAAATCGAGCACGTGAACACCTACATCATAAGTTATGTCGGGACGAGTAGGCATTAAATATAATAATGAATCAATTATAGCACGATATTCGGTTTGGTCTACTGATACTCCCTCTTTATCAAGATCTATCTTCATATTCGTATTCATCGGGATCTTGATAGATTTGCGGATGTGTAGCCGAATCTTTTGATGAGGTCTCGAGTGTATTTGCCTTGGTTGATGAGCGTTCCCTTTTCAAATTGCTTGACTTGAAAACCAAGGGAAGTAGTTCATTTCTCCCATCATTGACATCTCGAACTTATCCTTCATCATCTTTTCAAATTGTTGACACGTGATGACATTCTTTGATCCGAATATGATGGCATCCACGTAGATGCGCACAAGTAATAAGTCTTCTTCCGATCGAATCTTTGAATAGAGTGTGGTCTCGTGCCTTTACGAAAACCTTTACGAAGAAGAAACTCGGGACGAGGTATCGTACCAAGCCACGGGTGCTTGTTTTAACCCATCTGAGTCTTTACGAGTCATATGCTTGATGTCCCTGTGGAAAGCCGGGCGGTTGTTCCACATAGACTTCTTCTTTCGGCACGCCGTTCGGGAATGCGGACTTCACATCCATTTGATAAACTCCGAATCTTTGATGTGTTGCGTAGGCTAGGAATAGTCTAATTGCCTCCATCTTGCAAGCCCCGGAGCGAAGGTTTCATCGAAATCTATTCCTTCGACTTAACGGTAGCCTTTAGCCACGAGCACTTTGCTTTGTTCCTTACTATAACGTTGTTTTCATCTCGCTTGTTTTGAAGACCCATTTGGTTCCCAGATGACATGTTGATGTCGGGGTGCATTCTACAAGCTCCCACTTTTTCTCGTAGGCGGATTCGGCTCCTCCTGCATAGCTATGATCCGGTCGGCATCCTTTAATGCATCCTCAATGGTGCGAGGCTCTTGGTAGACAAGAAGCGGGGAAAATAATGCGCTTTCTCCTTGGCGAGAATGCGGATCTTGTCTTGACATTAGGCGAGGGATCTCCAATGATTAGATCGGCGGTGTGAGCATCGAGCCACGATCTACGAAGTTTCGGCTCTTCATACGAAATTTGTTCAACACGGATAGTAGGTGAGTTAGGCATTTCGGTTGTACTATTCGAGATTGAAGAATTTCGGTAATAAGAGTATGGTCCTGCGGAGTCACCGAGGTTCGAGGGCATTCGGCTCGGGGAACATTACTAGATGTTCCCCACGAGTTGTTATTCTCGGTAGTGGTCTCGGTTACCTCTTGGGTTTCTTCATCGACTCGAGTTACACGGGATTGATTACGTTCGGGAGAATCAATCAGCTCAACTACTTGCTCTGTGGTTGAGATTCCGATAGATTTGTCTTGAGTTTCTTCGTCACGAGTCATCATCCCAACATAGTTTGGATCTTTTCGGGTTTGTCCTTTAAGCTTAGATCCCGTGGCTTGTCTACGATGTCCTCGAGTTCGAGAATTTGAGTTATTGCTCCTGTCTTGATAGCAAACTCGTTAAAAACAACATGAGGGCTTTCCTCCACGCAAAGAGTCCGATAGTTGAATACTCAAAGCTTTCTTGACCGAGAGTATCCTAAGAATACTCCACGATCGACTTGCTATCAAAAGTCTTCGGCTGATCTTTCCCGTTATTGTGGATAAAGCATGAACAACCAAAGATATGGAAATAAGATAGAGAAGGCTTCCTGCCGTTCCATAGTTCATATGGTGTCCTCTTATCTTTGCTTTGTCGGTAGAGATCTATTACGAGTGTAACACGCATTATCCGGTTGCTTACGCCCGAGAATTTGGATGGGAGTCCACGAATCTGCGAGTAGAGTTCTAGTTTGCTTCTTTGAGAGTTACGTTCTTTCGTTCGGCAACTCCATTTCTTTGAGGTGTGCGGGCGGCCGATGTCTCATGCTCTATTCCTTCCGCCCGCGAGACTCCTCTACCATGGAATTAAGGAACTCGGTTCCTGCATGCGAACGTATTTTTCGATCTTGGTGTTCTTCTCGACACCGAGTCTTTTCGGGAAGCGTTGGTAAGATCTGTTTTGACGTCGGACTTGTTGGCCAATGAATATGACCCATGTGTAGCGCGAGTAGTCATCTTTGACCACTAATGCGTATTTCACGCCTCGATCTTCTGCTTTGGGAGGCTGGGCCAGAACAAATCCCGTATGTAGCGTGAAGGATTCCATCGGTGGAAGGAGATGGAAGCTGTTGGATTTTGATTCTTTGTTTGCTTTCCCTTGGGACATGCTTCGCCTTTGAGTGTCTTTCTTGAATATTTAATTCGGCGGTCCCCTTGCTTCAGAGTGTCTCTTACTAGTTTGTTGAGTGTCTTGAAGTTGAGATGGTTGAGTCTTCTATGCCATGCCGCCCCCGTTCGATTATCGTTCTTCGCCCAGCGGACAAGCTTCGAGGTTCTGGCTGAGTTCCGATCGGCAACATATATGTTCTTTACTGCGTGAACACGATAACACTTGTTTTTCCCCTGTAGATTTATCAATAACATCACGAAACCAGCGTCGAATACCACTCTATTTGAGTTATCACAAAATTGACTAACGAGAGAGAAGGTTATCTTTGAAGTCCTTGAACATATGATACTCTTGGAACTTTGGCGGTTCAATCTTTGAGTGTTCCGTATCCTCTAGTATAGCCTTTTGCATTGTCTCGAACTCGATTCTAGGTCCTTCTTCGGTGATATAATTCTTGATGGAGCTCCTTTGGTATGTCGTATGTCTTGAGCATCCATTGTCCACATACCGTGGGTCTCTGCTTTTTGCCAAAACGAGCAATTTTATTCGGGTACCCTTTATTTTTATTTTGGGTCCTTAGGTGTTAGTTTTAATAGCCTCAATCGTCTAACAACCACAGGTGGTTTTGAGACGTCTTCTTTCCACTAGAGTCGACATATCGACCATTGGGTGGGTCGCGGGTGACTTCGAGGCTTACGAGGTTCGAGAGTCCTAATCTTACGAGTGGTGGGGCTGCGACCTTTGCCTTACGTGCGGCTTTCTGTTTCTTCGACTTTTGGAACCTCTTCGACTATAGGATCATAATAATATGACCCATGCGAAATTTGGATGTGTTCGGCTTTGGAGGTCCATCTTGATCGGCCCGATTTTGATTTCTTTGGTTCCCCCCTTGGTGGCCCCGGGGTACTTCGGCTTTGATCTTTTTGTCGAGTCTTTCTTGAGTAGGATGAGGTGCTTTCATCTTTTGTTTGTTCTTTGCGAGGGGGTTCGGTATATCGGCATTGATGGTCTTTCCTCGAACAAACCTATCGGCAAGCCGTCACTACGGGTGTCTTGGGGCGAGCGAGGAAGCTCCACAGGGCGAATCCAAGTCCTTCCTTGCGGTGCTTTGGCTTGTTGCTTGCTAGCATAGCCTCAATTTCTTTTCGGCGCCCATGTACTTCTCGGTCGTCGGGTTCCTCCGGACATCATTACTTTTCTTGATTGCATCATGTTCGGTGCGAAGTCACGGCGGTTTTTGCTTGACGGACTTCGGTTCGATATCTTTACGGAGTCAAGTCATTGGTCAAAACTGAAATCCGAGCTTCTTGATCTTTGAGACTTGGCCATCGAGGAGTTTATCTCCTCCACGAGTCTCACCACAAGTCCTTCGGCCTCGGTAGTAACGACTCTCTGAGAAAGTCTCGATTCTCCACTTCCGGGGTATCCCGACTCACGAAGAGTCTTGCTTTGAGCTGCGAGACTCATTTGAATTTGTTCATCTAGTAGATCTTCATATGCGGTTGTGATGTCCAAATTCCCATACGCACTTTTTACAAACGGTGTCGTGTGTGCGGTGTGAAGAGGGGTTGGCTTGGTTCGTGAGAATTTACCTCATCATCTTCGCACTGCCATCATGCGCATTTCGATCGATTCAATACGCTTCGTGCTCTAAGGCCATGAAGGTGCTTCATCGTCGAGATGAATCCATCAAAGGAAGTCGACCTCTTAGAGTCGTACAGAGATTTCGCCCGACTATGTAGGATTGTCTTTTTAAGGCGAATTTCTCTCTCCTTGCCCTTACGTCTTTGTGCGTTTAGCACTACATAATGTCCCGGCTTTTTTGCGGTTGTAGCAAGTGATGACTTTTTCTTCTTTGGTTGCACTATCCCTTGAGGGTCTTTGAGTCGTCTTTCTTTACGCATTGAGAAGATTGTGAGTCGAGAGAGCGTTTTGGTGTATATTCGACTTACCTTTTGTGTCTCGGTACGCCTTTAGTCGGCCTTCTACGCCTCTCTTTCTCCTTCGATACTTTACGGCGGCGCATACTTACGAGCGAGACTTCCTTCTTGTAGATCATTGAGTGAAGGCTCGGTCTTACTCGTCGTCTTGCTCGTCGCGGGAGATCTTTGTCTTGTTGTTGCTTTGAAAGCATGGTCGATCTTTGTGTCGGCTTCGACTCTCGGCTTTCTTTAAGGTGCGTTGAACTCCAAACTCCTGCACTTTGTAATTACGAAAGATATGGTCGGGAGAGACAACATCTAAATCGAGAATGTCGCAATAGAGTGGCAAAAGGTGTCCGGTGTCGGTCCGGCGGTGCCCTCGGTATCTTTAGATTCATTTCTCGGTTCTTTGAATGTCTTTCCCGGCCCGTTGATTGAGTTCATCAGTTGGTAAATCGACGTTCGAGATCTTCGATTTTGTCGCGGGCATGAGGGACAAGCTTTCCGGCTTTTGGAGTTCTAGCGCTAGTTTATTCGCTTTAATCTTGAGTCCCTCGACTCGGTAAGCGCTAGAACATCCCGAGTTCTTTAGCGGTTTTGCATTCACGAACCACGCGAAGATAAGAATCGCTAAGAGTGGTTAGTATGGCATTCTGGCGACTCGATCTAGATTGTGAAGCTTCTTCTCTTCGGGAGTGAAGGGACTTGTCTTTAGGGATCTTCTTCCCGGTCACCATTCCTCCTCCTTCGGCTTGAGTTACAACACTTATCGATCATGGGAACGATAGGTCCGTCTTCAAGTACTTGATCATATCTTGTCGTGGAGGGATGTCGGATGTGCTTCCATTCGACTCGCCACACTCCGTAATTCTCCAGCGAGAACATGGGTATCATTCTTATACACGACATATCGGCCATGAAGAATAATGATATGAATGTAGAGTGATATGCGGTGAAAAACGTTTTCCTCCGGATCCGTTCGAATAGACCGGTCTCAAAGTGACAAAGTGCTTGAGGAACTCTGCTTTCGATACCAATTGTTGGTCCCGAGAGTGAGTTCGGGTGTAGAGGGGGGGGGGGGTGAATACACTGAATCCAAATTTCTCAACTTCGAACACGAACAGTCCTATTCGGGGAAGATGCCGTGCTTGAAATGATTCGGCGAGACCGGACAAGCGTTTCAGAATCGTGTTAAAAGGCTAAAAGGGCGACTCGGTCGAGATCCGCTTAGCCGACTAGGTCGAATTCGAGTATCGATCGGCAAGAGTTCGGTCTGCGGAATAGTGTAGGCCCAAATCGGTTTTTATGAGAAAACGTTTTAAGTCTCGGTTCGGTAGATAAGAAGTTCAGGTATCTTGAGACGGTTAATTGATTTTAAATAAGATGTTCGGTATGCGCGAGTAAAATCAATGTAACGTGAAAAGAACGTAAGTAAACGACACGAGAGATTTTTAAAGTGGTTCGGATATCAACAATCCTACGTCCATCGTCCCGAATAGATCGGGAGGCTATTATTTATCCTGAGTTAGTCTCGGTCGGCTTGTGCGTAGGACAAAGCCGTGGCTTGGGGATTATACTCGAGCAAGTCCCGGTTACACTTCTATCAAACTTAAAGTGTTTGACAAACTTCTCCAACAGTGAAGGAGTCCTTATAATAAGGATTGGGTTCAAAGGTGAACTCCTTCGTCTAAGCTATGGATATATCGGTTGAGCTTAGGGTTAGAGGGATGGGGAACAAGAATGTAGCTTCTAGAGCGACGAACAAGCCGAGGTTTAGCTATAAGTTCGTGTCACGTCGCTTGGATACTAGATGCTTTGTTGACGGTTCGGCTTGGTTCCCTTATGAGCTTAAAGGTAGTCTTTCGCCGGATATAACTCTTTCGATTCTTGCGGAAGACTTAGGCTTTTGGAATTCGATCGTTTGAAAGTTCGTGTGTGTGTTCGTTTCTTCGTTAGCTCGTGAACTCTCCTCTTTCAAATCTTGAATGATCCCTCTATTTATAGAGAAGAGATTGAGAAAGATCCGTTGGAGACGATCTTCTTCTCTCTCTCTCTTTTTTGGTAGCAAACGGCTCTTTTTGGCGTAGGTAACGGTGCCTTTTCCTCCTTTTTCGGAAAGTGTTGACTTGCGGCTTTAGTAGGTAGGATGACACGTGTATGTTTGTCATTTGTCGAGGCGGATAGAGCGGTTGAGACGGCGACAGACTTCGAGACAAGCCGAAGTCGACTTCTCTCATCCTCGTATATGACAATGCCGATTGTCTTTCAAAAGATTCGACGAGTCCCCGAAGACTATCTGCCGATCTTGAGTCCGACCTTGTATTCGATAGATGAGACAATGAGATAAGTCTGCCCGAAGATCGGCTCGAGTCCAGGTGATTTACTCCTGCTGAGTTCGGTTCGGCGACTCTCTCGATATCTTGCTCTGTGAGTCCGATATCACTGAGTCTTCTACACCGGTGCTTTGAGGCAAATAAGCTACTGAGCGCCTTGACCAGAGCAGAGTGTCTACTGAGTCTGAAACCTCAGAGACAAACAACATATACAACGGAATGGTTCACCAATCAGATAGGGTTTTGGGATCTTCAAATCTTCTCAACGATTCGGAAGTACATAAAGCTGCGAGCTTGGTTCGATATAGAAGATAGAATCATTTCCCACTTGATTGAAACAATCCTGAGGATAAAATCATCACCCAACAATCTCCATCGGCCCTCAACATGTTTTTAAAAAAAAGATTAATAA
Source organism: Lavandula angustifolia (assembly GCA_028984105.1). Classification (NCBI taxonomy): domain Eukaryota; kingdom Viridiplantae; phylum Streptophyta; class Magnoliopsida; order Lamiales; family Lamiaceae; genus Lavandula; species Lavandula angustifolia. The sequence goes on along the minus strand of CM054824.1, from coordinate 13,076,590 downwards.
ATTTTTGTGTTGAGATCGGCCATCAATCAAATAACTTTTTTTTTTAAAGTTGAGGGCCGATGGCCCTACTTAACTTTTTTTTTTTTTTAAGTTGAGGGCCGATGGGCCTTTTTTTTTTTTTTTGAGGGCCCCTTAACTTTTTTTTTTAATATGTTGAGGGCCGATGGAGATCGGCCCACCTTCGGCCCTCCATCGGCCCTCGGCCCTGGTAATTGTTTCTAGGGGTGTCTAAATGGTATTGGGATTCGGGATTATCCCAATCCCGTACTGATATCGGCGGGATGGGGATACCAAAATACCGAATTTTGGGATACGGTATGGTATCGGGATTCATTTTCGAGATTACCGAAATACTGTTTTTTTTTAAATAATTAATACAGTTATGTACTTATTATACACTTATAAATATAATTATAATTTATAAACTTATGTCTTATGCTAACACAAAGTCCAATAATAACTTGTGAAGAAACTAGAATGTAGAAAATCGAAAGTAGAAAGTAAAATTGTAGAAACTAGAAACATTCAAAATGACTTTCGATTTTTCGCTTTTGTATTTGAGATATTTATATTTCATATTTTAGATATTATAATTTATAATATCTAGTTTACTAGTTACATTACATATATGATATATACATTAGTAAATCACATGAAATATTTATATTTTATATTCTAGAATATTATAAATATAATTTAATAATTTTATAGATTATATTTATAAATTATAAATTTATAATGTCTATACTGTATGTGTGATGTATCTGCGAGTAATTATTAAATCATTTAACAATAGCTAACAAAGATATATGTAGCGTCATTGGTTGTTAGATTGTAGATAGTATTTATTCTATCAATTGATCTTAGGTTTGAAGCTAGTAAGGAGTAATTTTTTTTTTAACAAGGAATACAATTTTCGGGATTTTCGATAATCCCGAATACCAATCCCATTTTAACCGTCCCAAATACCGCTATCCCAATACCGCTATGGGATCGGTATTGTGATCGGATTTCGCCTAATTTCGGGATCGGGATCCCGATTCCGTACCGACCGACAACCCTAGTTTCTGCATAATTCAGTGGCTCGGCCGACGAGGAGTTTCAAATTTTTTTTTAGGGCCGATGGAGTCCATCGGCCCTCCGCGAGATAAAGACAAAATGACTACTTTTGTGTTTTGTTTTAGTTGTAGGCTACATTTGTTTTTTCATTTCTACTATTTGGCTAATAGTAGAAATTCCTCTTATTTTAATTTCTTTCATGCTGTTAATTAGTAACTCATTTGAATATATATTAATTAAATTAATCTATTCAATTATTCCTGAAAATTATCATCATCATCTCATGAAATTGTTTCATCACTGAAGGCATTTATACATTTTATACCCTTTTTGCCAACCAGTACTTATCACCAATAATTAAAATAAATATTATAAATCCGAACAACTCAAAGTAAAAATTAAATCCTAAAAAATAATAAAGGTTTAGGATCGTTACGGACAAATGGACAATAGTTTTTTCTCGAGCTAGCTAGGCAAACATAGATTGAGTCATGCATTGAGACTTTTAAAGTCAAATAATTGAGAAAGTTGTTTGTGAATCATACGGATTAGTTTCTCCAAGAAAATTCTTAACTTCATATAGGAGGGTATAAACGGAGAAATACTTGGAGGTTTGATGAGTCCAGTGGCGAAGGCAGGAATAAATCCAGCCGGGTCAAAATCGCGTTAGGGAAGATAAATGAATCAAAAAATGGGAATAAAAATAAATAAAGAGAAAAAAAGAATGGATGAAAGAAGATTGTCAATAAATCCAGCCGGGTCAAAATCGAGTTAGGGAAGATAAATGAATCAAAAAATGGGAATAAAAATAAATAAAGAGAAAAAAAGAATGGATGAAAGAAGATTGTCACAACTCAGATTCGAACCCACTACCTGCTGGCTAGTGGTGATGAGAAACAACCAATGTACCACGAAACATTTACATGAAAAGTACTACTACATAATATATATACCATATTTGAGCCGGGTCAACTGCCTTCCCTTGGTTGGCTGTGGCTTCGCCACTGGATGAGTCGAATGTTATAATATTCAAAGTTGATCAAGTCAAGCGAATTAAAACTTTTGAGTTACACCATTAAATTAAATATGTACTACTTTTTTGGTTGTGTGTTTTGTTTCTCCACAATAATTGGACGAAAAGTGTATTGGAATTCCTTGCACGAGCGAGACCATGATCCAAATACTATGTTATCATCTTTATACACGTTTTTAAACTTGTTGATACATATTATTGAAAATTACACCAAAAATTGAACATCATTCATCAATATTAATATTTGTGATCAGCAAGTAAGAATTAATCCACAGCATGAGTGAAAATAGTATTTGAAAAATTATAATTTATTTACTAGGCAAAAAATCGATATGAGTTGATGTAGACTCCTATTGCCTAGGAGAAGGGCGGTTTTCAAGATCGCGCTCTATCTCTATAACTCTCGAAGTCTCTGATCGATCTTTTCTATTAAAATCATCTACGTCACGGCGGCCGGAGGATGTTAGCGCCACCTCACCGCCGTGGCTCCGCCCCTCATTGCTCTGATCAAATCCATCTTCCTCATTAGACTTTTTGTAGCCCTGCAGCAGATAGAGCGGCGACATGCTACCATGCAACGGGGAGGCGGGCCGACTGGAGAAGGGCGTGCTGGCCGAGGCCCGTCCTTGCCTCACCTGCTTCTTCGCCGTCTTCTGCCATCCTCGAAGCGCTGATGCAACGTGAGTGCTGAAAACTTCAGGCCTCATTTTCGATCCCATCTGATCATTTTTTTATGCTAATTAAATAAGTTGAACAAGAAGTGTTAGAAAGTTTTGTGACTCAGTTTATATACCTGATTGACCAAGGCATAGAGAGGGAGAGTGACGTAGCTGCATACGAACTGTACTATGACACTGAAGATACAGAAGAAGAAAAAAAAACAGAGAATTATATTACAAATGAGAGAGAGAGAGAGAGAGAGAGAGAGAGAGTATTTGTATACTATAATAGAGAGAGAGATGAATTATATACCCCATAGAAATTCTTATGATAATGTCTTCAATACTTTCATGGTAGCAGGACGGATACCCGAATTCGTACTGAAAACGTATGAAAAGAATCTTGTTATGAATATGATGAAATCAAACGGATAATTTAAATTTTTACTACACTACTTGCAGCAGACAATACTTACCCAACTCCAGGCAAAGAAAGCCACTTGAAACGCATTCTGCAATACAAGCACAACAAATGGTATAAGATTGTCCGAATCGTGTGAATATATGTGTAGGTGTTATGGATGGAGAAGAAATACCAAAAAGAGAACAAAATGGATGAGGAAAAGTATGAAACGGGGACGACCAAACCAGAATAGATCGTCTCTTGGCTCAACCACAAGGCTGCCTTTGATCACATCTCCTCTCTCTAGGATTCTTGTTCCCATCTTTGTTATGATAACTTGCAATTTTGCCCCAACCAACAGTATTATCTAATAACATATAGATATACAAATATTTAATTGTAAGAAACGAGACAGAAATATATGTATAATACTATATCGATCGTCTTCACTCACAATTAGAGGAATAAACGGTAGCCAAAAGTGCGAGTACCACCCTGTTTATACATAGGAACAACACGAAAATTAGATCAGTCCCGTTTCATCGCCCATATTAATTAATTGAGTTATGAACTAAATTTAACATGAGCATGTAAGCCTCACCGTTGGTGTTGGTGAGAAGGAATACAACGGCACAAAACCATATTACAGGACTGCATCAATCATCAGTGTGAATATACAATTAATGTAAGATTGGCATGGCATCTAATTTAATTTGTTTATGAAATGGAAAAAAAAATGACAGATTTCAATTAACCTTATTCCCACGATGACATTGAAATCTATTTCGAGTGATCTGTTTAAATATTTCTGGAAATTGAATGGTACTTGGCTTTGAGGTGGTAGATGCTCCTGATGATCAAATTCGATTAATGACGTAGGTCAGTATTCTAATTTTATATGTTATTTTAAAAAACCTAAATGTATCGATCTGCGCTGCAACGTACTGTTATAAACCCATGTCTAAGTGTTAAGTAATCCACTTTGGCCACTGATCTGAAGAATTGCCTGAAGAAACACACCTATGTACAGAGAGGAGAGAGAGAGAAAGAGAGGATGAGTAAATATTGATTTTAATAACAAATAATTAGGAAGCTATTCTTAATTAATAAATGAAGAAGTGTTACAGTCCAGAGAAGAAGAGGCGAGCGGCTCCAGAAATCCAAATGTCTACGTCCAAACGATGTCTCCCTCGTTAATCTGAATCTCTCTGGATCTGCACCATAAATAATCAATAATAATATTGCAAATAACACTATAACAGCATGTATAAAATTAATACACATATATATGTATATGGTATATTGTATTTGTTGTGAAGATAAGCATGAATAAATTTGAACTTATATATGTACCATTGTAGTACTGGTATTCAACTGTCGTTGTCACAGCCTCCCAAGCTTTCCATTTCCTCATCTGATATCGAAAATTTATTAAAAATACATAGTACGACTTAATTAACTATATACTGGCAATAATATTAGTTACATATATGGAGATTAATCATCCACTATTTAGATTTATATAAATGTTAATTACCTTTAGTTTTCCTAGGCCATAAGTAACAAGGCAGAAGAATATATGACAAACTGCCAATACAAAGATGAAGATATGGAGTTGGTGTATCCCATATGCTGAAACAAGTTGGATTTTGCCCTAAAAGAATTATACATAACCCATCAGAAACCATGCAAAAATATTAACAATTTATTTATTTAAAATTGATAAATAAGTTAATTAATTACCCTTTTTACACACGGGTCATAATATTTGCCACTGTCTGTATACTTGCAAGGATGCCAAGAGTGTCCAACTCTTCTTGGAACACAAATATTAGAAAGAGGATCTTGCAATATTGTCAGCAGTAGTGAGATGAACCCTAGCAGCATCAGCTCTTTTTCCATCCAAAATACAGAGTTTATCAAGAATTCGAATAATTAATGTAAGCAGGATATATATTAAATAAAACAACTAGAAATTATAAACATTTACCTGCTTTAATCTTCTCCAGTGCTTCTCGTAGAGCTGCCTTTCTTTTTTTATTTAACCACTGCAAGAAGAAAGATCATATATGTCTACGTCGAAGTATTTATTTTCTCTCTCCGAGAAAATAAATAGCAACCAACACGAAGTGAAATAGACCTATCATAATTAATGATTTTGTACCGATTCAGTATGATGAATGATTTGTTCGATGACGATTGAGATAGCAACCAACACGAAGCAAACGACGGCCACTGCCCATGTCGGCGTGGCCTCCAGTGTCTTCTCCTTCGGCAACTCACTCATCTTTCTCCGGCAAGGGTAAGATTGTAAATGAAGTATGATAATATATAAATGCAAGAGACAAGTACAAGTATTGAGGTAATAGAGAACTTTGTTTGTGTAGAAGTAGAACTCACTGCTGTATAGTTGGGGGGGTTTTAGGAGTGAAATTATTAGAAGTAGCTTGGTGTATATATACAAGTACATAGAGGGAAAGAGATAGAGACAAGGAAAATTATTATTTGGGGAATTAAGTGCCAAAAAAGTTTGAACTTCGAACCGTGTTGATTAGCCATTTCAGAAAAATGTTAAGAGAGCGATAGAGAGAGAAAATGTTAACGAGTCCATGATGATGGAGAATTAGTAGACCTTTTCCTAATCCGGATTGGTTGAGTCTGAACTTGGAATTGTATAACAATATTATTTTGTATTCAATAGCCATGAGGGTGGGTTATGTAAATTATATATTAACTCAATGATCAGTATTGCCTGCCGTTCGATTTTGTGGGACAATTTATGTTAATGTCATATATTAAATATTTTATGCATAAGACGTGGATTAGTAACGTATGCATACCAATAATTAGGTTGTACGTAAATGTCGAAACACTGTAAATAATAGTAATACATATTGATTGATAGTCATTTCATCCGTGGATATAGTATAGAGCTAGACTGAATTATCTATGCGTGTTTTACAAGTTATCATACATATATTGTTAGGGCACGATATAGTGCCCAGGAAGTCTTTGAATATAAAATTTTATAAAAATAAATTTTAAATTTCAATTGTTTAGTCCTTGTATCCACTATTAAACGTGTCGGAGTTAATTAAAAAAAGTGGATCCAATACATGATCACAAACATAAACGAAGTTTTGCCACTTAACGCATCATTAATTTCCTTCCAATATGGCTTGATTGTTATTTATTATATATGACTCCAGATATATATTATCGCGTAAATTAATTAATGTGAATGACATGTCGTAAGCTACTAAAATTAGGCAAACTAGAAGATATACAATTAGTTTTATCAAATGGAGCGATGACAGAGAGGTATATAATGGAGAGAAATTAATATGGCTCACTAGAAGATACTGAAAATTAATTTAGTTGACTTTTCCGACACATTCCACGACTGTATTGATCACGTGCAAGGAAAGTGCGGTTTGAAGGTGGTGGCCCACCTTTTTAAAAATAAAATATTTTTTTTATTATTAACATGATCTATCAATGCGCGTGGCATGACGTGATTGGTGGGCCACCGAATGTGACACCAATTTTGGGTCAGAAGATCCGGATTGGGTTTGAAGAGTTCGTTTTCGCTCTTGATTTGGAATATCAGTTATCACTTATCAAGCATTCATAATATTAATTCAAGAAGAGTTTATATACTATGTATGCATTCCTTAATTAACCAGTCAAAGAGAAAGCGACTGATGGTTGAAATTCGAAAGGGTCTGAAAGAAGCAATCAACGACGATAAGAGATGATTCTTAGAAACGATCATAAATTAATTTATCCCCGGCATCTAATTTGTTGGCTCATAAACTGCCACTTAAGATTTGGTTAATATAAGATAAGTCGGACTCGGACGACCAAGGATTAATTTTTTCAAGATTAATTAGAATTTGGAATTTTAATTGATTGTTTTTTCTTAAAAATCTTCTTACAACTGAAACATGAGTCCGGTAATATATGAGAAATCTCTCTAATTAGGTAATAATTACCGTTAATTAATCTAATGAGTAGTCAAACTCCAATAAATTAGGGAGGTCGTTGATGTTGATGAATCAAACAAGTAACTGTAACATCTGTATCTCCAAGAAAATATAACATATTGGAATTCTACGCTGTAGATAATTCTTAATTTCTTATCTCTAATAATTCAAACTATTAAAATATACTATGCATTGGAGGAATGTAATGTCATCAGAAGTCGGACAGAAAAGTCGTTAATTGTAGTTTGCTTACAATGTAAGACTAATAATAATAATAATAATAATAATAATAATAAGGTAAATTGACACAAATGGTCCCCAATGTTTGTTAGTTTGGATGAATTGGTCCCTAATTTATTTTTTTAGTTTATTGGTCCCTAATTTTTTTTAAGTTTATTGGTCTCCAATATTTGCTAGTTTTGATAAATTGGTCCTTATTTTAAGTTAGTCAACTGTTAGTCACAGGGGTATTTACAAAATAAAAGTTTCAGGTCATCCAATTTTTAAATTAAATTTGAACTTTTTTTAAAAAACTATTTTTAAATTATAATTTTTTTCAAATAAATAATTTTTTCACGAAAAAGATTAATTTTTTTCAAATAATTTTTTTAATATTTTTTTCGAATAATATCATGGCAACGAAAAAATTTAATTAAAAATAAAAAATTAACTAATAATAATTTTAGAGACCAATTCATCCAATTGCAAATTAATTTTTATTTATTTTTTCAAATAATTTTATGAATTAAATTTTTTTTTCAAGTTTTTTTTTATTTAAATAAAAAATTAACTAAATCAAGATTAACTAATAATTTTGTATCTCACGGCAGAAGAGGGGAGCGGTTGATACAGGAGTTGGGGAAAGTGTTATGTTCTTTGAGGTCGAAGATGTCGTCGGAGAGAAGCACCTGGACGACTTGGAGGTGGGAGGCTCCTCTCCGACGACATCTTCGATCTCAAAGAACATAACACATTCCACAACTCCTGTGTCGACCCGCTCCCCTCCTCTGCCGTGAGATACAAAATTATTAGTTAATCTAAATTTAGTTAATTTTTTATTTAAATCAATTTTTTTAAATATAATTTTTTTTAAAAAAATTATTTGAAAAAATAGATAAAGATTGGATGAATTGGTCCCTAAACTAGTACTCCCTCCGTTCCACTCCATTAGTCCAGATTTCCATTTCGGGCCGTTCCACTTCATTAGTCCACTTTCTTTTTTTAATCTAAAATAACACTCTTATATATTCTAGTGGACCCCACAACTTTATACTACTTTACACACAACAAACAATTTTCTTAATCTCCGTCCCGAAAAGAAAGTGGACTAATGGAGTGGAACGGAGGGAGTATTAGTTATTTTTAATTTTTTTATTTAGGTTTTTAATAATTTTTTTCGTTACCAAAATTTTAAAAAAAAGTAAATTTTATTTTGAAAAAAAATATTTTAAAAAAATTAATTTTTTTTCGAAAAAGATTATAATTTTAGAAAATATATCTAAAAAAATCAAATTTAAATACAAATTGGATGAATTGGTCCCTGAAACTTTTATTCCGTAAATACCCCTATGACTAACGGTTGACGGGTTGAGTAACTTAAAATTTAACAAAATGACCAATTTATCCAAAGTAGTAAACATTGGGGACCAACAAACTAAAAAAAATAAATTATGGACCAATTCATCCAAATTAGCAAACATTGGGGACCGTTTGTGTCAATTCGCCTAATAATAATAATAATAAAGTCAAATCTGTATACAACAATATTGTTTAAAGATATTGAATTAGTATACGATGCACATTTGCAAGTGGTCAAATTTGGAAAGTTATTCCTTACGTGTTAATATGCACCACGCAATTTTAATTACACAGTATTTTTTAACTCGTTATTTGAATTCAACAATGCATTTCATAAATGAAATTGGACCTTCAATATAGTGTAATATAGAGGAGTTAGAAATTTGTGTAGTGGAAAGAGGAAATATTTATGCATATGTTTATACATTACGTACTCTATTTGAAAATCTAAATTGGATACGTATTAATTAGATACATCATTCATCTTCTATATCTAATAAAGTTGGTGCCTCCTGTCATCCAACCATCTCCACCTAATTAAATGTATAAATATTAAATTTTCAATGATGGGAAAAAACAAATGAAAGACTGTAGAGAGAGAGAGAGAGAGAGAGGGGGGAGGAGTGGTGATTACCAGTGGAAATCCCAGCGAGGTCGCACTTTAGACATGCGATTATGGCCGTAGGGATAGTCGGTAACTACGCGCTTGGCGTTTTGGAAGGCACAGCAGCCGATGGAGTAGATTCCGATGAGGACGACGACCATCACGATGTTGAGCACCGACAGTTTGTGCCAGCTACGCCGCACGTCCTCCAGCACCCCCGCCTTGCACGAGTCGCACATGTAGCACAGCACCGCCGCCGCGTTGTTCCACCGGTAGCAGTCTGGGTCCTGCGCCACCGCCGTCACCGCGTAGTTGCACAACGTGGGGGTCTCGCAGCACCCCCGACTGCACCACAAAATTAGTTAACACCTCTTTTATTAATTAAATTGATGATATGGATAAGGTACGTAGAAAATAAAATTAAAACTTATATTAAAAATAACAACTGAGTTTGTGGCAACATTCAGCACCTGCCACCTGATACTATAATTTGTAATAGGATGGAACAGGCATATATTGTTAGAGATGTGATTTATCGACGAAAGATGAAGAAGAGGGGCGTCGAGGGTTTGGCGTCGTGCATGGAAGGGACGTAGCGAACGCTCGTGCATGGAAAGCGATCGGGTGCGTGGAAGACGCATGGGATCGGTGGAAGATTTGTTTAATTAGGGTTTAATAATATCTTAGGTTTATTTATGGTTTATTGCTTTGAATAATTAGCCCATATATAGGGCTGGCCACGTGTAGGCCTAGTTATCTTATTTGCATATTTATTTTAGTATATAATAAGGTTGATCGGGTAGGGATCAATTATCTAGGTTTATTATATCTTGATCATTGATCGGCGTATAGATACGCTTGGCCGGGAGTATTATCTTCCGTGGAAATTGATTATTGCTTTCGTTTTGCTTTCGGTAATATCGTGTGATTCATATATTGCTTGATCGAATCCCTTTACTCTAACAATTTGGTCCGACCTGCCGGATGGCCAATACGAGACAACAAGCAATGGATTCGAGAATGGATGAGTTGGAGAAGGGGTTAAAGGCGATGTATTTGCGTTTGAGTGGGGAGTTATCGTCGATGAAGGATTCCGTAGACTCGATTCGCGAATTACTCAAGGGTTTGGTAGCAAACAAGAACATGAAGGCCGAGGGTTCCGAAGGGGGCTCACCGCCGAACCATAATTCGGACGATCATCACTCGACGGAAGAACCGAATTTCACCAGTTCGGATACGGCGGCTAGTTTCGCGATTACTTCGTCCGGCACGCCTCAAGTTAATTTACCTATGTTTGACGGGTCCGGCGCGGAGGGATGGCTGACACGGGTTGAACAGTATTTTCAATTGCATCATATGCCTGAAGCTAGTAAGCTGGATGTGGCGCTTGTGGCGATGGAAGGGGATGCCCTACCTTGGTTTCAATGGGTACGGGCAACGAGTCCGACCATGGGGTGGTCGGGATTCAAGTTAAAAATGGTTCGTATGTTTGGCACGAATCCGTTGGCCAATCCGTTTGAGACACTCGTACAAACAAGGCAAACTCACTCGGTCGGCGAATACGTTACTATGTTTATCGCGCGAATGGTTCATGTGCCGGGATTGGACGAAAAATATTATTTAGGCTTATTTCTTAACGGGTTGCATGATGAGATTCATCTGAAGATTCGGTCACGAGATGCAAGAACTTTATCTGACACTATTCATCTTGCAAAGGAGATTGAGCAGGAAGTTAGGGTTTTGAGCGGACTCGGCTGTGCGCAATCCGTCGGGGTGAACCGAGTGGGGATTACATATGCCTCCAAAACGGGCGGACAAGCATACCCTAACTCTTCAGCTGCGTTTTTGGGTTCAGGATTTTCTGGCAGCAATCCTAAGAGCGGATTTGTTAAAGAAAAAGGAAGAGAATCAACGTCTTCAATTGCATCGACGACACGAACAGGAGGTACGAATAAGAATAGGTCGGTCCGACAAATTTCACATCGGGATTATTTAGCGAAGAGAGCTGCGGGAAAGTGCTTTCGGTGTGATGAGAAATGGTCCCCTACTCACCGGTGCTCCGATAAAACTTTTCAAGTTATCATTATCTCTAATCCGGAAGAGACGGATGAGATCTTTGCAGAGGACGAGGAGAATGGCGCCGCGGAAGGAAATGGCAGCCCGGAGTTGGATACGGAGGCTAATTCATTGGTACTGACTCAGTTAGCCGCCCAAGGGTTTGATGGGCCTCAGACAATGAAACTTACGGGATCAATTGTGGAACGGCAAGTTCGAGTCATGATTGATAGCGGCGCAAGCCACTGCTTTATTTCGTCAAGGATGGCTGCCGCTCTTCGGTTGTCGGTTAAGGAAGTCGGCCGATCGGCCGTTCGGTTGGGCGATGGGTGTCGTTCGACTATCTTAGGCACGTGCGCGGGAGTGAAATTGAAGTTGCAGGGTATTGATTTTGTAATAACGTGCTATGTGTTTGAGTTAGGGGGCATTGATGTGGTTTTGGGTGTATCTTGGTTGAGAACGTTGGGCGATGTTCGAGCTAATTGGGAGCATATGACTATGACGTTTACTTTTAAGGGCGAACCGGTTACATTGGTGGGTGATTCTTCGCTTATTTGCAGGGAAGCCTCCTTGCAACAATTGATCAAGATTGGGAAGGAGGGAAATCGGTGGTTAGTATGGATTGGGGTGCACGCCTCATCGGCACAGGACGAGCAAATTGAATTTCGATCGATGCAATTTCAAGATATAAGCGACGGCTTACAAGCTCAGATGGAGGCAGAATTTCCTTCAGTCATGCTTCCGCCGAAGGGCGTACCTTCTCATAGAAGTGTAGATCACCATATTCCGTTGAAACCGGGATCTTCTCCGGTATCGGTTCAGCCATATCGGTATAGTTATTCGGCTAAAGATGAGATGGAACGACTTGTGCAGGAAATGTTAGACGCGGGCATTATTCAACCAAGCTTGTCTTTATTCCAGTTCGGTGTTATTAGTTCGCAAGAAAGATGGTAGTTAGCGATTTTGTGTTGATTATCGTCAGTTGAATAAGCAAATAATTTCGGACAAATATCCTACTCCGGTAATTCAGGAAATGCTTGGAAAAATTACACGGGGCGAAGTGGTTCTCGAAATTGGATTTGAGGTCCGATTACCATCAAATACGAATTGCTCCGGAGGATGTATCCAAAACGGCGTTCCGCACTCATTCCGGGCACTATGAATTTTTGGTGATGTCATTCGACTTGACTAATGCGCCTTCGACCTTTCAATCGGCGATGAATGATTTATTGCGGATTCACTTGCGTAAGTTTGTGTTGGTTTTTTTATGATATTCTTGTTTATAGTCGTGACTGGAAGTCTCATATGGTGCACCTTCGCGCGGTAATGTCATTACTGAAGCAAAACTCGTACGTTGTCAACCCTAAAAAGTGTGCATGGGGTCGATCCGAGGTCGATTATTTGGGCCATATTATTTTGGTTAAAGGGGTACAAATGGACCCTGAGAAGGTTTCGGCAATTTTGCGTTGGCCTCAACCTAGTTCCATTCGAGGAGTTCGAGGTTTTCTTGGATTAACGGGTTATTATTGACGTTTTATACGTAATTATGGACAAATGGCGCGGGGTCTAACGAATTGCTTAAAAAACGCGTCGGCGTTTGCATGGACGGCCGAAGCACAATCGGCCTTTCGAAATTTGCAGGAGGCCGTGACAACCGCTCCTGTCTTAGGCTCTTAGCCACTCCCGATTTTTCAAAACCATTTGTTGTGGAGTGCGACGCGTCCGGCCGTGGTCTAGGAGCCGTTTTGATGCAGCTTGGTCAACCTTTGGCGTATTATAGCAAGGCGATTTCGGACCGTAGTTTAGCAAAATCGGCATGTGAATTGGAGCTGATGACCTTGGTTTTGGCGGTACAACATTGGCGACCATACTTGGTTGGACGGCGATTTACGGTACGAACGGATGAACGAAGTCTTCGTTTTCTTTTAAATCAGTTTGTTTCTACTCCAGCACAACATTATTGGGTAGCCAAGCTTTTGGGGTATGATTTCGAGATTGAATATAAGCCGGGGGTGGCGAATAGAGTGGCGGATGCGTTATCTCGAAGTTGTGATGAGGTCGAGTGTGCGGCTATTTCCGTTCCGCTGTGGTTGGGCTGGTCTTTGGTCACGGAGGAAGTGAAAACCGATGGCGAATTGGGTGTAATTTACAAAGCCGTGGCCGAGGGCTCTTCGAAGTATTCACACTATCACTTGGTTAATGAAGTATTATACTATAAAGGTAGGTTAGTGATAGCTAAAGGGTCCTCTTTTATTCCACGTTTATTGGAGGAGTTTCATGCCAAGGCTCAAAGGGGACATTCGGGCGCTTATCGGACGTATCGTCATTTAGCACTTAATGTATATTGGTCGGGGATGATGAAGACGGTAACGAAATACGTGGCCGAATGTTTGGTTTGCCAACGACACAATTACGAGACTCGTTCGCCGGCGGGGCTCCTTCAGCCATTGTTGATTCCAACTCGGGTATGGGAGGATATCAGTATGGATTTTATTGGTGGATTACCTCGCTCGGGGGAGTTTGATTGTGTCATGGTGGTTGTAGATCGGTTGACCAAGTATGCACATTTTTGTGGTCTCTGGCATCCGTATATGGCGCGGGATGTGGCGAACTTGTTTGTGAAGGAAATCGTTCGATTGCATGGGTTTCCTAAATCCATTGTTCGCGATAGGGATCCGGTATTCTGTAGTGAGTTTTGGAAGACAATGTTTAAGGCTATGGGTACAAAGTTGCGTATAAGTTCGGCATATCACCCAGAAACGGATGGTCAAATGAGGTGGTTAATCGGTGTGTGGTAGACTTATTTACGTTGTTTCGCTTCGGAGAGACCGAAGCAGTGGAGTCGTTGGCTGGCCTGGGCGGAGTATTCTTATAACACCAATTTTCACGCATCCACCGGCACAACTCCTTTTGAGGCCGTGTATGGACGGCCTTCGCCCACGATTGCGGGATTTTTGCCGTCGGAAGTTCGAGTAAAGGCGGTGGCGGATGATTTGCAAGATCGAGATGGGGCGCTCCGTCATTTGAAGGAGTATATTAGGCAAGCTCAAGATTACATGGTTCGAGCTGCAAATAAACATCGGCGGGAAGTCAGTTTTGAAGTGGGGCAGCAAGTATTTTTGAAGTTGAGACCGTAACGGCAAATGTCACTATTTAAGCGCAAGAATGCTAAGTTGGCGGCACGATACTACGGACCATTCACGGTGGAGGAGCGCATCGGCGCTGTGGCGTACCGTCTCCGATTGCCGGAGGGTTGTCGATTGCATCCGGTGTTCCATGTTTCTCTTCTCAAGGCTATGTTGGGAGATCATGAGTGCACGGAGAAATTGCCCGATGATTAGTGGGCGGTGAATTCTGAATTTGAACCGGAGTGGATTCTGAGGGATCGTTGGGTTTGGCGTGGTGATGATAGAGTTCGCAAGGTGTTGGTTCAATGGCGAGGAAAATCAACGGATGATGCGACGTGGGTGGACGTGTCGGAGTTATTAAGTCAATTTCCAAGTTTCAGTCTTGAGGACAAGGTTGTTTGGAAGGATGAAGGAGTTGTTAGATACGTGATTTATCGACGAAAGATGAAGAAGAGGGGCGTCGAGGGTTTGGCGTCGTGCATGGAAGGGACGTAGCGAACGCTCGTGCATGGAAAGCGATCGGGTGCGTGGAAGACGCATGGGATCGGTGGAAGATTTGTTTAATTAGGGTTTAATAATATCTTAGGTTTATTTATGGTTTATTGCTTTGAATAATTAGCCCATATATAGGGCTGGCGACGTGTAGGCCTAGTTACCTTATTTGCATATTTATTTTAGTATATAATAAGGTTGATCGGGTAGGGATCAATCATCTAGGTTTATTATATCTTGATCATTGATCGGCGTATAAATACGCTTGGCCGGGAGTATTATCTTCCGTGGAAATTGATTATAGCTTTCGTTTTGCTTTCAGTAATATCGTGTGATTCATATATTGCTTGATCGAATCCCTTTGCTTGTTAGTGAGAATTACATTCTAACAAGTTGGGAAAAAGATGATTCTGATTTTAGAAGAATCCTCTATTTAGTACCATATTTTTAATTTAGATTTTATCATGTCAATAAATAGAATAATCACCATTAGCTAAAACTATTCTAATAATCATAAACTAAAGCAAAAAAGTAGCTAGTAACATATTGGCAAGCTACATCCTTTAGCAAATTTTTTTATTCCAAATGAGAGAGAGAGGGAGACAGAGAAAAGAAAGAGAGAAGCTTTTTCTCTGGTGAACTCTCAAGAAGTATGTTTTGCTATAGTACCCTACCCAAGTTTTTAACGTAAGTGCTCCATTCAAATTCATCTAATTAATCCAACTCAAAACTACCTTACTTTCCTTATGGTAAAAACAAAGTCATTTAAAAACTAAACTAGCATCTCAAGTAAATTTCATCTACTATCTTCCTAATTAATTAAGAATTAAATAAAATTTTAAAAACCACATAAACACAAAGAAAAAAAAATCAACAAAAATACCTGAATTGGAGTCATATCTCTGACCAAATAATCAATAGGCGTCCACAAAACAATCTTCTCACAAGCCCTGGATCCCAAAATACAGCTCCTAATATTTATCCAATAATGAGTGTCGGAAACCCTCTTCTTCAATCATGGAGAATAGCGATCCAAATGATACTCCTCATGGGGGGGGGCGGGGGGGGGGGGGGGGGGGGGGGGGGGGGGGGGGGGGGGGGGGGGGGGGGGGGGGGGGGGGGGGGGGGGGGGGGGGGGGGGGGGGGGGGGGGGGGGGGGGGGGGGGGGGGGGGGGGGGGCGGGGGGGGGGGGGGGGGGGGGGGGGGGGGGGGGGGGGGGGGGGGGGGGGGCGGGGGGGGGGGGGGGGGGGGGGGGGGGGGGGGGGGGGCGGGGGGGGGGGGGGGGGGCCCGCCGGGGGGGGGGGGGCCGGGGGGGGGGCCGGGGGGGGGGCGCCGCCCCCGGGCGCGGGCGGGGGGGGCGCCCGGGCGGCGGGGCGCCGGGGCCGGGCCGCGGCGCGGGGGGGGGGGGGGGCGGGGCGGGGGGGGGGGGGGGGGGGGGGGGGGGGGGGGGGGGGGGGGGGGGGGGGGGGGGGGGGGGGGGGGGGGGGGGGGGAAGGGGGGGCCGCCGGGGGCGGGGGGGGGGGGCGGGGGGGGGGGGGGGGGGGGGGGGGGGGGGGGGGGGGGGGGGGGGGGGGGGGGGGGGGGGGGGGGGGGGGGGGGGGGGGGGGGGGGGGGGGGGGGGGGGGGGGGGGGGGGGGGGGGGGGGGGGGGGGGGGGGGGGGGGGGGGCGGGGGGGGGGGGGGGGGGGGGGGGGGGGGGGGGGCGGGGGGGGGGGGGGGGGCGGGGGGCGGGGGGGGGGGGGGGGGGGGGGGGGGGGGGGGGGGGCGGCGGGGGGGGGCGGGCGGGGGGGGGGGCGGGGCCGGGGGGCCGCGGGGGGGGCGGCGCGGGGGGGGGGGCGGGGGGCGGCGGGGGGGCGGCCGCGGGGCGGGGGGGGCGGGGCCGGGGCGGCGGCCGGGGGGGGGGCGGGGGGGGGCGGGCGGGGGGGGCGGGGGGGGGGGGGGCCGGGGCCGCGCGGCGCCCGGGGGGGGGGGGGGGGGGGGCGGGGGGGGGGGCGGGGCCCCGGGGGCGGGGGGCGCGGGCGCCGCGGGGGCGCCGCCGGGGGGGGGGGGCCGGGGGGGGGCCGGGCGCGGGGCGGGGGGGGGCGCCGGGGGCGCCGGCCGGGCGGGGGGGGGGCGCCGGGGGGCCGGGGGCGCCGGGCCGCGGGGCCCGCGGCGCCCGGGGGGGGCGCGGCGGGGGGGCGCGGGGGGGCGGCGGCGGCGGCCGGGGGCGGGGCGCCGCGGCGGGGGCCGCGGGGGGCCGGGGGCCGGGGGGGCGCCGGGGGGGGGGGCGGGGGGGGGGGGGGGGGGGCGGGGGGGGGCGCCGGGGGGGGCGGGGGGGGGGGGGGGGGGGCCGGGGGGGGGGGGGGGGGGCGGGGGGCGGGGGGGGGGGGGGGGGGGCGGGGGCCGGGGGGGGGGCCCGGGGCCGGCCCCGGGGGGCCCCCGGGGGGGCCCCCCCGGCCGGGCCCGGCCGCCCGGCGGGGGGGGGCGGGGGCGCCGCCCCCCCCCCCCCCGGGGGGCCCGGCGGGGCCGCCCCCCGGGGGGGGGGGGCGGGGCGGGGGGGCCCCGGGGGCGGGGCGGGGGCGGGGGGGGGGGGGGGGGGGGGGGGGGGGGGGGCGGGGCGGGGCCCGCGGCGGCCCGGGCCCGCGCCCCCCCCCCGGGCGGCCGGGGCGGGGCCCCCCCCCCCGGGGGGGGCCCCGGCCCCGCCCCGGCCCCGGGCCGGGGGGGCCCCGGGGGGCGCGGGGCCGCGCCCGCCCCCCCCCCCCCCGGGGGCCCCCCCCCGGGGGGGGCGCCCCGGGGCCCCGGGGGGGGGCGGCCGGGGGGGGCGGGGCGGCCCCCGGCCGGGGGGGCGGGGGGGGGGGCGGGCCCGGGGGGCCGGCGGGGGGGGCGGGCCGCCCCCCCGCGCCCCCCCCCCCCCCCCCCCGCGGGCCCCCCGGCGGGCGGGGCGGGGCGCGGGGGGGGCGCGGGCGGGGGGGGGGGGGGGCGCCGCGCGCGGGGGCGGGGGCGGGGGGGGGGGCCCCCCGCCCGGGCGGCGCCCCGGCCCGCCCCCCGGGGGGGCGGGGGCCCCCCGGGGGGGCGCGGGGCGGGGGCGCCGGCGGGGCGGGCCCCCGGGGGCGGGGGGGGGGCCCGGGGGGCGGCCCGGGGCCGGCCGCCCCGGGCGGGGGGGCCCGGCCCGGGGCGGCCCGCCGGGGGGGGGGGCGGCGGGGCCGGCGGGGGGGGGGGC
Organism: Lavandula angustifolia; assembly: GCA_028984105.1. Classification (NCBI taxonomy): domain Eukaryota; kingdom Viridiplantae; phylum Streptophyta; class Magnoliopsida; order Lamiales; family Lamiaceae; genus Lavandula; species Lavandula angustifolia. The sequence goes on along the minus strand of CM054824.1, from coordinate 13,058,395 downwards.
GGCCCCCCCCGGGCGGGGCGGGCGGGCCCCGGCCCCCCCGGGGCCGGGGGGGGGGGGCCGGCCCCGCCCCCCCGGGCCCCCCCCCGGGGGGGGGCGGGGGGGGGCGCGGGGGGGGGGGGCGGGGCGGGGCGGGCCCCCCGCGGGGGGGGCGGCGGCGGGGCGGGGGGCGGGGGGGGGGGCCCCGGGCCCCCGGGCCGGGGGGGGGGGCCCCCCCCCGCGGCGGGGGGGGGCGGGGGCCCCCGGGGGCGGGCGGCGGGGGGGGGGCGGGGGGGGGGGGGGGCGCGGCGGCGGGGGGGGGGGGGGGCCCGCGCCCCGGCCGGGGGGGCCCGGGGGGGGGGGGGGGCGGCCGCGAAGGCCGGGGGGGCCCCCCCCCCCGCCCCGGGGGCCCGGGGGCCGCCCCCCCGGGCCGGGGGGGGGGGCGGGGCGGGGCGGGGCGGGCCCCCCCCCCCCCCCCCCCGGCCCGCCCCCCCCCCCCCCCGGGGGCGGGGCGGGGGGGGGGCCGGGGGGCCCCCCCCGGCCCCCCCCCCCCCCCCCCCCCCCCCCGGGGCGGGGGGGGCGCCCCCCCCCCCGGGGGGGGGGGGGCGGGCCCGGGGGGCGCCCCCCCCCCCCCCCGGCCCCCCCCCCCCCCCCCCCCCCCCCCGGGGGGGCCCGCCCGCCCCCCCACGGCGCCCCCCCCCCCCCGGGCGGGCCCGCCCCCCGCCGCCCGCCCCCGCCGGAGACGCCGCCCCCCCCGCCGGCCCCCCGCGCCCCCCCCCCACAGAACCACAGCCCCCCCGCCCCCCCCCCGCAACCCCCCCCCCCGAACCCCGCCCCCCACCCGCCCCCCCCCCCCCCCCCCCCCCCCCCCCCCCCCCCCCGACCCCCCGCCCCCCGCCCCCCACCCCCGCCCCCCCCCCCCCCCCAACCCCCCCCCCCGAAAAGCGCCCCGCGCCCCCCCCCCCCCCCCCCCCCCCCGGCCCCGGGCCCGGAAGCGGGCCCCGCCCCCCCCCCCAACGCCCCCCCCCCCCCAAACCAAAGCGGGGCCCCCCCCCCCCCCCCCCAAAGGGGCCCCCCCCGCCCCCCCCCCCCCCCCCCCCCCCCGAACACCCGCGCCCCCAAACCCCCCCCCCCCCCAGCCGGGAAGGGGGGGGGGCCCCCCCGGAACAACCGAGCCCCGAGGCCGGCCCAAAACCCCCCCCCCCCCCAAAACAAAGAGGGGGCCCCGGGCCCCCCCCCCCCCCCCCCCAAACCACAAAAAAAAAAGAAAGGAGCCCACCCCGAACCAAAACCCGCGCCCCCCCCCCCAAAAACCCCCCCCCCCCCCCCCCCCCCCCCCCCCCCCCCCCCCCCCCCCCCCCCCCCCCCCCCCCCCCCCCCCCCCCCCCCCCCCCCCCCCCCCCCCCCCCCCCCCCCCCCCCCCCCGGGGGGGGCCCGGCGGCGGGGGGGCGGGCCCCCCCCCCCGGCCCGGGGGGGGGCCCCCCCCCCCCCCGCCCCCCGGGGCCCCCCCCCCCCGGGGCGGCGGGGGGGGGGGGGGGGGGGGGGCCCCCAGAAAAAAAAAAAACCCCCCCCCCCACCCACCCCCCAAACCCCCCCCCCCCAACCCCAACCCCCCCCCCCCCCCCCCCCCCCCCCCCCCCCCCCCCCCCCCCCCCCCCCCCCCCCCCCCCCCCCCCCCCCCCCAACCAACCCCCCCCCCCCCCCCCCCCCAAAACACCAACCACAACACACAAAAAAAACCCCAAAAAAACACCCCCCCCCCCCCCCCCCCCCCACCACCCACACCCCCCACAAACCCCCCCCCCCAACCCCCCCCCCCCCCCCCCCCCCCCCCAAAAACACCCCCCCCCCCACCAACAACCACCCCCACCAAACACCAAAAAACCCCCAACACCCCCCAACACCACAACCACCCCCAAAACCCACCACCCCCAAACCCCCAACCAACCCACACCCCCCCCCCCCCCACCCCCCCCCCCCCCCCCCCCCCCCCCCCCACCACCCCCCCACCCCCACCACCCCCCACCCCCCCCCCCCCCCCCCCCCCCCCCCCCCCCCCCCCCCCCCCCCCCCCCCCCCCCCCCCCCCCCCAAACCGCCCCCAAGGCACGCCCCCACCCCCCCCCCCCCCCCCCCCCCCCCCCCCCGCCCCCCCCCCCCCCCCCCCCCCCCCCCCCCCCCCCCCCCCCCCCCCCCCCCCCCCCCCCGCCCCCCCCCCCCCCCCCCCCCCCCCCCCCCCCCCCCCCCCCCCCCCCCCCCCCCAACCGGCCGCCGCCCCCCCCCCCCCCCCCCCCCCCCCCCCCCCCCCCCCCACCCCCCCCCCCCCCCCCCCCCCCCCCCCCCCCACCCACCCCCCCGCCCCCCCCCCGCCGCCCCCCCCCCCCCCCCCCCCCCCCCCCCCCCCCCCCCCCCCCCCCCCCCCCACCCCCCCCCCGCCCCCCCCCCCCCCCCCCCCCCCCCCCCCCCGCCGACGCCCGGGCCCCCCCCCCCCCCCCACGGCCCCCCCCCCCCCCCCCCCCCCCCCCCCGCCCGGCCGCCCGGCCCGCCAGCGGCCCCGCGCGGGGCGGGGGCCGGGGGCGGCGGGCGGGGGGGGGGGGGCCCGCGCGGGCCCCCCCCGGCCCGGGCCCCCCGGGGCGGGCGGCCCCCCCCCCGCCCCCCCGGGGCCCCCCGCCCCGCCCCCCGGCCCCGGGGGGGGCGGCCCCCCCCCGGCGGGGCCCGGGGCCGCGCCGCCGGCGCGGGGCCGGGGGGCGGGGCAAAAGGGAAAAAGCAAAACCAAAAGGGGGAAGAAAACCCCCCCCCCGCCCCCCCCCCCCCCCCCCCCCGCGCCCGCCCCCCCCCAAAAAAAACAAAAAAGGGGAAGAAAAGAATACCCTTCCCGGGACCATCGCTCCTCCTCCGGGGCTGGTCACCACGAACCCGAAAATCGTGAGGCCCATAAGCGCGCCTATGAGTAGCAACATGACGAGGAGGTACACCCAGAGTGCCCATGCCACGTGGAAGCAAGCGCCTATGAAACCGGCAAGAGATATGATTAGGACTATGAAACCTACCACCAGAAGGGGTGTCTGGAGGAAGCTCTCGCAGGATGTGCTGCTCCTCGTCATCCACAGCCAGGCCCCGATTATCGGAATTGAGGCCAGGAGGGTGAAGAGGTTCAGGAAACCTATTACAGAGTTGCTGAATCTGTACATGCTGTTGTAGTGTGTGTGTTTTCTGAAATGATTTTCTTTCTAGTATGGAATTTGTGGTTGATCATGACCTGCTTTATCTTTTGAAAGTGTGTTTATGAGAATTTTTTTTTTTGGTTGTTGGTAAAGAATTTAGTAGCTAAAGTGAGTTGCTTTAGTAATTGCTTGGAATAAGGTATTATTGGAGTGCGCTTTTAATGAACGATCAAGATTCATATAAATATGCTTCATATCACCAAATTGCACTTTTTTATTGGAAATCTTAAAGTCACCAATTTCTTTTTTGTCTCATCTCTGTCTATTTTCACAACTCAAAATACAAAAGGAATTTCGCCAAATCGAAAGAGATGCATCATACTATACATCTTTGTTGCCATAGGTAGCTAAGACAAGTAAAGAAGGGCAATCTAGTCAAATACACCGTGGTATCATGTCAGCCCAACATAAATTAGGTTATTCTTTTCAATGATTATCAAGTATATTTTCTGTTGGGATAATTATTTTAGATTAGTGGGAATTTGAGTATCAGTACTCGTAAAGTTCTGCAGGCTTTTCCTTAAACTTTTTGTTTTATTTTACTAACTCATATGAGGCCCATAATGTAGTTTTATATTATCGGATAGTACTAAAAAGTCTCAACTGTACATGAGAAGAATTAATGATTAATAAGAAGCAAAACCCATTATTGGGAGTTAATAAAAAAGTAGACTAATCCAGCATACTGCCTCGACCACTAGTCTCTTCGAAATGCTCTCGCCGCAGTTTGTCGCACCAAAAACTACATTTGAAGCTTCGAGCCAACAAATTTCTTTTCCCAAGCTTCGGGTTTTTTTTAGTATTTAAATTGAGGAATCTGCAGCCGTTATTTTTAATGTGCCAGATTGTAATAATACATAACGGTCTCGATGAAATTTGAACCTATGATTCTTCAATTATAGATTAAGCACTTTAACCGCTATGTCATTTTATGAAGATAAAAATACAATACCATACCAAACGAGTTTCTCTACCGTAAAATGTAATCATATACGATTAATGATGTTTATCGCCAATTGTTGATTACATATTATCAAATCAAATTTAAAAAAAAAAACTTTCTTAAGATCTATCACCACCCTAGAGATTCCCAATACTTGGGAAGGTTTACCATCATATAAGCGAAATACTAGGAAATAACTCCGACAAGGTGTCACAACTAATTCGAAAATAAAAATGAAAATTAAATACAATGTATATTTAATTAGGTGTCATTGACAACATTTGATTGGCTAAGAAATGCCTAAAGAGGGTTAAAGCGAGCTTAGGCTTTGTCAATGGAACTTCATGCCCTGCCCCTCTTACTGTCGCATATGTCAACCCTCCTCCGTACGTTTCGCTCCATCCACCCACCTACTCACAAAAATTAATCCCAAAACATTAATAATTAATATTCGAATTTATAATTAGTAAAGAATATTTAAAATGAAATAGAGAATTAATTACCTGTTGTTTGTCATACCAAGCATACCAACTAGTATTGACTTGTAGGTTTAGAGCTTTTAGGGAATAACGAGTCGCAGTTAGGGGTAATACAGCATCAGTGTCACCACTGTCAAACGATTTTTTTATGAAAATTAATTAAATTCAGGTCAATTAAATAAGTTATTTTGTTCATTACTAAAAAATGGGATAGGTGAAATTACCTAAAAACCCATATTCTAAGACCCGCGGCTATTAGTTCTTGAAAAATTGGAAGCATTGATCTTGGTGAATCTGTCCACCCGCCTCTTACGGTGTCACTGTTGGATTAAGCATATGGGTATATTAGTGTTTTACTTTACATTAATTATAGTAATTAGTCGAAATGATAAATTTACCTGCAGGTGACCCAAGGATGAGGGATTCCTGTGGTGTTGGCGTGCAGAGCCTTTTGCACGTCAGCTCTGTTCATATACACTTTCGTGTACTTCACAACGCACTGGTCGTTCCCCCTAAACGTCCAAGGCTAAAAGAGTCCAAATATTTTACAAAACAAAATACTAATATTTCATTTCATCAATACATATTGGAGTTTAATAAAGGCGACTTACCAAGGGAGCCTTCCGGAGGGTTCCGAGGTCGTCGCAGGGGGGTTGGTAGATGGCGTAGGGATTGATGTTGCCGAACTCGGAGTAGGCAGAAGAGAGAGCTGTGTAGCAGTTATCTGATGGGAAGAGGAACGAGTCGTTCGGACATGACTCGTTGAGTGCGGCGTAGGTTGAGTCGCTGATCAGACCGTGGTTCCACCAGAACTGGAACGTGCCGATGTTGTCGTAGAAGTCGTCGATCAGTGGATTCCCAAGCTGAACCCCATCAAAAAAATATATACTGTAATTAAAAAAAAATATATCTTATATATTTGTTAGATTTCTCATGAATAATCACTCACCAAGAAACCTTTGAAGTTGATGGTGGGATTGCTGACACCTTTGTTGCGATCAACGATTATTTTTGATAGCTCCGGAATGTAATGACCTAATTTAATTCCATAAATATACATCTAAGTATATGACATAAAGAAAAATATAGATAATTAAATTAAATAATCTAGTTTTTTGATATACCTGCATAGCTTTCACCAGCAATGTAGAATGTTCTATATTTGAACTGAGGGAATCTTTCAAACCACAACCTCAGGAATTTATAAGCATCTTTGCCTGCAAAGATTATGAGGAAAAAAAACAATTTAATTTAATTAGAGATTAATTAAATTAGAATGTTTCAAAATCTTTAAAATAAAAGATATAGGACCTGTTCTTTGGTCGCCAGTTCTTTGATTAGATGAATTTGAGTAGGAAAAACCAACTCCAGCAGGTGAATCAAGAAACAACAAATTGGCCTCTGCAAAATGAATTTTAAAAATTTATAAGTTGAGAATTTTAATTAAATCCGTATAACTAAAAATGATGCAACATATATATATATATATATATATATATATATATATATATATATATATATATATAATATGGATTCAAGTGAGAAGTCATAGTTATATAGAAAGGTAGGAAGTAATCTTTAATTTTTTATGCATAAATCTTGTAAATTTTTTACATTTTTGCCCTTATAGATCAAACATATAAGGAATATGCAAAATGAATATTTCAGAATATATTCAATCTAAACCATCAAAAAATGAAATGAATGGTCCAAATTTCTTCTTTATAAGAAATAGGGAGGTTTTTATATGATTTATTCTATATATATGTATACCTTTATTCCAAGAATAAGGACTAAGGGACATTGACCGGCCACCGGGCCGAACACGGAACGGGCCAACTTCCTCTGATGCTCCATAAGCAATGGAAGAGCAGCCCGGCCCGCCATTAAGCCACAAGACAAGCGGCTTCGATTCGGGCTTCTTGCTCGCCTCCACCAACCAATAGAACAGGGCCCGGCCCGGCTTGCTGTTCACGGTGACATAGCCTGAGTATTGTGAAAATTTCACATTCGATGGTTGTCCGGGCAGTTTGGTGATTTTGTCTCTCTCTTGTTGTTTAGGGTATATTAGATCGGTTGAAGCAACGGGCGGAGATAAGGATAGACATAGTAGTAGAGAGACGAAAAGAGGCCCGAAAAGAAATCGGAGGGAGAAGTCCCCCATTGTACCGGTAAGGTAGCTTAAGGTTATGTTTCATGTGCATGGAATTGGGACAATTTTAAAGAATTGTGTAGCAGGTTGTAAGTTGTAGAGTAGAATTGAAGGAATTATGAATCTGGAAATTGAATATCTTGAAATGGGGCTCATGCATGTGATCAGCATTAATGGTGAGTTTGCAAGCAAATCTTGATCAATATTGCCAGCTTCAGTTTCTGATCCAATATAGATATTAGGAAACATAAAAAATTAAAACAATTGACTTTATGACCAATCGTTTTGTTTTAATGATGGTGTAATAATGTACTGTGTACACTTGATAAATTACATCTAGAAGTAGTGTATATTTATTTAAACTAGAGGTAGAATGAGAATATGCCGGTTTAACAACTAGCTAGATACACTTTATATTATTGGTTGCCCGTATGAACTAAGAAGCACACTATATCATAGAGCAAAATAAATGAAATTGAAGTTACATTGTTCAACATATATTGTCAAAACGTAGCAATTAAATTACTGTGTACTTAGGGTCCCTAAAGATTAATATTTTAGGGACATTATTGTCGATTAGGCCAATCTTGACAATTGGTACACTGAAAAGTAAATCAATTATTCAACTTAATTTGACAAGACTACGTAGTACTAATATTTTTGTGAGAATAATTATGTTAAGACTGCAAGACTACGTAGGCATAATACTCTCCAAAAATCCGTGATCCACTACTCCAGCTCTCCAACAATTAAATTTACACAAATCTCGACATATTTTATGCCTTTCAAGAGTCCATTTTTTTGAAGATTTTATTGCAATAAGCATACGGTGTCAATTAGTTATGATTTTTGCAACAATGCATTTAAATATTAATGGTGGATTTCATATAGTATATCCCTTAAAGTCAACATTTCCAACTTGGCACATGGTGCTAGATTAATTACCTAATCGTTTTTATAATGATTAATAATGAACCGAGACACAATATTAGTCCTTAATCCAGCCAATTTCCCTTATCACCCAAACAAATACACATATCAATAGCTTCATACAAATCTCTCAGTTTTTGACTTATTTATACTAGAACAAGCAGAAGAGCGAAATAAATCTCTCATCAATCACTATATAAACAAATGCCTCAGTTATGAATATTAGCACAATAAATCTTATTCTCACATTTATTTCACCGATTTGTGGATGTCTTTGGTGGACAAGAAAACAAGAATAGAAGATCATATTTGCAGATGACCAGACCTGCAAAATGAAATACGAGATGAAATATCAGCCGAAGACATCGGCCGAGGATGAGGCAACAGGTACTTGTATAGCACTTGCAGTCCAATCACCACCTTCCCTGCAAACCCCATCTCTAATTCCAGCAACTGCTGCCTGCTCTTGCCCTATGGTTGAAGTATCAGCAAATCCCAACTCTCTTGCAGCAACCGCCTTCAGCCGATACCTCTCAGCCCTAGATCCAATCACCTGCCCCAGAATAGATGCTGCAATTGTAAATGCCATGGCTGTCTTCGGCATCAACACAGATTTCCTAAGCATGCCTATGAACGGCACAGCAGCATGGACAGCAACGAACCATGATGGGGAGAACTTCACAGTGTGTTCCCTCCATATTCCTAACGGTACATTACACGCCATTCCCAAGATTCCAATAGCAAGTATTTTGGCAGGTAAGGGTTGTGGCCTGAGGTTTTTTGCAAACGCGGTTTTTGCTAGTGCACTTCTGGCGGCCACGATTGCTGGAGGGCACTTGTACTTTATGCCGGGAGGGGGCTGAAGGGCCTTTGCTACAAGAGGAAGCACGCTGCTCACAGCTCGATATGACTTTGCGATCGGGCAATTGCCATTTTGCAACCATTCGTTGCTCATTGCTTCATGTTCTGATTTCCCTCCCTGAAATATAATCATTCAAACATAATTCAATATAGGAATTTAGTATAAACAGCTCTCAACATAATTCTTGTAAACCTCTTTAACTATTTCTTCATCTAGAGAACTTACTAGTTGATATGAGAATATTAGAGAACGTGCAATAAGATGCAGAAGCAGCAAAGCAACACGAGTTAATCACCTTTGAAGAAGATTCCCTTTTAGAGGGTTTCTGTCCCTTGTTGTCTTTGTTCTTTCCAAAGAAAGAATCAAAACCAAAAAGGGCCCCCTAGACCAAAACTAGAGAGGCTGATGGTTGCTGCTTTAGCTGCCAAAGGATTGAATTGAGCTGGTGATAGCTCAGACTGAGACTTCTCAGAGCAGGAAAATGACCTTCCCGAAAGTGGAACCACACCATTCTGCCCATGGAAGAGCGTGAATGCCATATCAAAATTGGGACCATCCTCAAATATGGGGCCTTTCCCATCGCGTGCCTAGCATGAGCAAACGAAGGAGACAAGGGAGTCTTATCAGAATTGAACGGTAAAAAAGTGGAGAGCAATAGAATGCTTAGATCATGAATACAGGCAACATAAAGTAAAAGAGAGGCATGAAACTTACAGGAGTGGGAAAAGCCACTGAAGATGAGAAGGATAAGTTAGTTGGTTCATTGATGTTCCTCAGGAATGGACACCTTATAATGTCCTGGTCAAAATTTGAACATCCCCCATTCAAGTTTCCAAACAAAAAATCCATTCTTGAAATGTAATGCCTGCATAACATTGAAGAACCTGAACATGATCAATCTTGAAACAAGATAGTGGTTGCCAGAGAAAAAGGAGAAAAACCAGTGCAGGTTACAGAAAAACAACTATTTATGGTTCCAAAAGAAGGATCTCCAAAAAGTGGTTAAGCCCAAATAATGCAGGATGCTATAGTTTATTAAGTGGTATCCTTATTAATGTTCAGCGTCTTTTGTACATAAACACTCAATTGCAAAAGACTTCTTGATCTGGGATCAATAAATAGTACAGATAGCTGGGATGAACCAAAAACTCACAGAACAACCTAGCTTATAATTACTCAACCAAATCACGAGGGATGACTAAATTCTGGAAATGCACGTCCAAGAAATACAAATTAAACCTGTCGACATATGTGAAGGGAGTTCAACACATTTTATAGAATCATCCAATCTACAAAGAGCTCTTAACATCTAGATAACCAACACACTGTTTCTAAACATCACTTTAAGCCAAAACTGTACCCATCAAGAATTAGACCCTATTTTCCCATCAAATGCAAGTTATCAGGCCGATTAGCCTCCAATTGAGCTAGATTCTTAAACCATCATCACTCATCAGCCAAACCCTAAATTAATCATAGTTCGTCTCCGGGAATTTAACCTAACCAATCCCCCTTTTTCATCATGGCCTTCTTATTTCCCCACAAGGCTAATCAATCCAACTAAATATATGCACAAAAAAATTACTTAACATCCGAAAACTTAGAATTATGGCAAACCACATCCCAAAATCGAAAATAGAGAACACCCCAAAGATAAACACAGAATCTTCCTGCCTGTTGACTAGAAAAACAAACAAAAAACACATGATTTCAGCAAATCTGAATCAGGATCCAATCGAAACTATCACTAGAAAGTTAAACAGCCAAACCCCCCGATTAATAACTCGATGACATCGAAGCGTTATCACAAAATAAGAAAAGCGTCAAGGAAAGAAAAGATCGCGCACCTTGGAAATACTAATGAGCAACGGCCGAAACGCTATACAATCAGTAACTCCTCGAGCATAAAATGATCTTTAGAGAGAGAACGGGGCTTGAGGAATTAGGAGTAGGTCGGACGACGGTATAGAGAAAGGGAAATTGATGAAGTACGAAAGTTGATATTTGGTCAGAGGGGCGGAGCAAACGACGCCGTACGAGGCATAACTACTCCACACGCCAACTGAGAGGGCGCGTGGGCGCAGGACGCCTAACTTTTATTTTCTTCTTTCGTTGAATTGGGAAAATATTAGTAGTAGGTTGATTTGGTAGGTACATGGTGTCGTATGACAACGAGCAAATCTTTCTTCGATTTTTATACATTAATCACTTAACGAGAAAAACTAACTTAATAATTAAGAGTGATGTTTGTAAATGTTTATTATAAATATCATTTTATTTAAAATTAAAAATAATTATTTTCAAGTAAAAATGTGGAGTTTTTGGAATTTATTGTAAATATATTTTATATATATACTTACTAATGACCATGTAAACCCTAAATAGCCCATCTTGTACTTTATAAATAGAGGTATCTACCCTCATAATAATACACATCTATTTTTCATTTTCTCTATTATTCTCTTGTTCTTTTTAGTTTATAACACGTTATCAGCACGAAAAAGTTCTCCTCACAAAAAGATTCCGCCGAGTTGCTACTGAAGCCTCCATGTTACTATTAGATCTAAATCTAAAACAAAGGTATCGTACCATTTCCCAATTTTTTTAAATTAGATACTCAATATCAAAACTTGTTTGCAATCATTACGATTTTTTTTTATTAAAAAAAAGTAAGTAGTGACATGATGAAGTTATTTTTTGTGAGTTCGACAACATAAGCACTTCAATCCGGATACGACAAGATATCTAATATGGTCCGTTTTCATTAAGTGATTTATTCGATCTCATACATTGTTATAGTTGTTGCCCCAGAAGTGACACATAATATACGAATATTCTAGAAGACTATCACATGTTCTTGAAAAACATTGTCTAATGTTGGGTGATGATTCAATCTCGGCATGATCATTACTTGGGGGAAATGACTCTTTATCTCTTTGAATCCATGCTCGGTAGCCCGGTGCTACGAGCTGGGAGAGGAGAAGGTTCGAAGGTCCAAAAAAATGCTGGGGGATGGGCGTTCCTTTGTTTATTTGCGTATGTGTTTGGGGGTTTCGGGCTCGGTAGACACTGCTTTCCGGTCAAGGGGCTCGGTGGCTCGTGGCTCCTCCTCTCGGCACGGTGTAGAAGACTCGGTAAATCTTGGACTGGGCGGGGGAGACGATATGCGAGAGAGTCGGTTAGCTGGAGCTCGGCGGGAAGTAGTTCACTGGCCCAGCTGAAGGCTGATCTTCGATAGACTTATCTCGGCGGTCTATCTCACGAATGAGTCGGACCGGCAACGGCGGATAGTCTTCGGGGTATCGGGAATCTTTTGAAAGTGTCGGCATTGTCATGTACGAGGAAGAGAGAAGTCGGCTTCGAGTGCTGTCTCGAAGTTTGTCTTGTCTCGACCACCCCATCCACCTCGACGAATGACAAGCATACACGTGTCTTCTCACACCCTTTAAAGCTAGCCGATCGACCTTTTACCTAAAAAGGTGGGAAAGTACGCTATTACCTACACGAGCCAGTTTGCTACCAAAGAGAGAGAGAGAAGATGCGTATCCAACGGATCTATTTCAATCTACTGCACTTACATAAATAGAGGGATCATTCAAGATTTGAGAGAGAATGCGGCGCACAGAACACGAGTAGCATTCAAATGAGCGATCATTAACGACTAAGTCCCACTGCAGAAACAGCCAGAGTTATCTCCGTGAAAGGCTACATCCAGCTCAAGGAACCAGGTCGAACCCAGGCGCTTAAAACTTCTAGTATCAAGCGGCTGGCACGAACTGCGGCCCGACACGAACTACTATAGCTAAACCCTCGGCTGTTAGTGGCTCTAGATAGCTTCCATTCTCGTTCCTTATCCCTCTCAACCACTAGCTCACTTGTTATATCCATAGCTTAGGCGAAGGAGTTCAGCTTTGAACCCGATCCTTATTGTATAAGGACTCCTTGGCTTTGTTGGAGAAGTTTTGTCGAACACTTTAAGTTTTGATAGTGTTGTGAAGCGAGAGCTTGGATCGGTATAAAAACCAAGACGCGGCTTTGCCCAGTGTGCAGTGGCCCGGTGAGACTAACTCCCGGAATAATAAATAGCCTCCCGATCGTTGGGGACGGTGGACGTAGGATTTGAGCGATATCCAGGAGCCGCTTTAAAAATCATGTGTCTCTTCTTTGCTTTCTTACGCTTTTGCATTGATTTTACTATTCATGCTTTGAACATCATATTTAAATCAATCAAGCTTGTCTCGGCATGACGAACTTTTAAATCTGCGTGGCGGACTTAAAAGAACGTTTCTCCACAAAAATTGATTTGGGGCTACACAATTCCGCCTGCGAACTCTGCTGAACGATGCGGGATTCGACCTAGTCGGTTAGCGAGATCTCCGGTTAGTCGATACTCTTTTAACCTTTAACTCGATTCGAAACGGTTATGCAGTCTGCTTGAGCTGTTCGAGAGCGAGACACCATCACGAATAGGATTTGATTCCGAGTTCGAAATTGAAATCGAATCAGTGTATTCACCCCCCTCTACACTGGCCAGTACCACGGGACCAACAATTGGTATCGAAGCGAGTTCTTTGACTCTTGTTATCTTTGAGGCTAGTCTATTCGAGCGGATCCCGAGGGAAAGCGTTTTCAACGCTTTATATCACTATACATTCATATCTATATTCTTCATGGTGATATGTCGGGTATAAGGATGGTGCCGTGTTCTCGGTGGAGAATTATGGAGTATGGCGAGTCGGGAGAATGGAAGCCATCGACATCCCTCCATGAGTATGGCGAAGTTCTTGAAGATGGACCTATCGTTCCCCGCATGATCGATAGTGTCGGTAACTTCGAGAGACCAAGCTCCGAGGAGGAGGAATGGTGGCGGGAAGAAGATTCCCAAGACGAAGAATCTCTTCACTCCCGAGGAGAAGAAGCTTCACAATTTGGACCGTGTTGCCGAGAAGCGCCCATCTCGACCACCACCAGTGATTCTTATCTTGGCGGGGTTCGGGGAATGCAAGGCGTTCTAAGAACTCGCAGGGATGCTCTTGCGCTTCTTGAGTCGGGGGCTCGAGAAAGATTAAAGCCCGACAAATTAGTGCTTGGAACTCCAAAGTTTGGAAAGCTTGTCTCTCGTACCGGGGGGATAAAATCGAAGATCTAAGCGTCGGATTACCAATCGATGAACTTCTATCAATGGTTGGGAAAGACATTCGGCATGAGATGAATGCGAAAATTACGGGGGCATTTGCCTGGGATGGACCTTTGGACACCTTTTGCCACTCCCCATTACGACATTCGACTTAGATCTTTGTCTCGACCATATCTTTGAATTACGGGCGAGAGGAGATTTGAGTTCGACGGACCTCAAAGCAGAAAGCGGCGACACGAAAATCGACCATGCTTTCAAAGCATCGGTCGGCCAGAGCATCTCCGGCAACGAGGCAGCAAACGACGAGTAAGGCGGAACGCTTCACTCGATGATCTACAAGAAGGAAGTCTCGCTCGAGGAAGTATCTGTCCTGTTCATTTGTAAAAGTATCGAGAAGGAGAAGGAGCGACGAGAAAAGTGACTAAAGCCTATCGGGAAGCGAAGGTAAGTCAGAATTATATGTCGAAACACACTCTGACTCACAATCTTCGAATGCGAAGAAAGATGACTCGAGAACCATCAAAGAATAGCGAAAACGAAGAAGAAAAGTCGTCGCTTATTCTGTCCCCCGCAAGAAGGCGGGACATTATCGGTATGATTGTCACGAGCTCGATTAGTCTTTGAGCACGCGCGGCACGTAAGGCAGAGAGAGAAATTCGCCCGAAAAGACAATCCTACATAGGCTGGCGAAATCTCGGGCTGACTCGAGGAAGGGTCGACTCCTTTATGGATTCCATCGGATGATGTGCGGCTTTCATGGCCTTAGAGCTTGAAGGCGAAGAATCCCGGTGAAAAATGCCGTGATGACGGGCGAGAGAGGATGAGGTAAATTCTCATGAACCACTTAACTCCTCTTCACATTTGCACACACGACACTAGCTCCGAGTGCGAGATGAGAATTTGAACGTCGCAACCGCATACGAAGAGCGCTCGACGAACAGAGTTCGGATGAGTGCGGCGACTCGGCCAAGACTCTTCAAGAGTTGGATACCACGAAAGTAGAGAATGGGAGACTTTCTCGGGAGAGTCGGAGGTTGCTCACGAGGCCGAAGGAACTTGTGTTGAGAACTTCGGGGGAGGAAATAAACTCTCTAATGGCGAAGTCTCGGCCATCAAGAAGATCGGTTCGGTTTGACCAATGACTTGACTCGAGGAAGATCTTGACAGTCTGGGTGAATCTGCTTTGAAGCAGAAATGTCGGGACTTCAGGGCCAGAGGCACGAGCCTTATGGCTGAAGAAGAGTGATGATGTGCGGAGGGCACGATGGTGAAGAAGTACATGGGCGGCGAGAATAAATTAGAAGCTATGCTGGCAAGCGAGGGTAAACGGCCTTTGCAAGGAAGGACTTGGATTGGCCCGGGGAGCTTCCTCTCACGCAGTACACTCGGAAGTACGGCTTGCTTGATAGGTTTGTTCAAGGGGAGACTATGAACGCAAATATCACCGAACCCCCTAGCAAAGAACAAACGAGAAGATGAAAGCACCTCATCCCACACATCGGCATTCGACAAGAAGATCGGTGCCAAGAAACCCCGGTTCGGTCCAAGGGGGAACCGGCCAAATTAAAATTGGTAGATCCGATTATGGACCTCGAGCAGGCCGATCCGGCTCGGTATGGGTCGTACTATTATGAACCTATAGTCGAGAAGAGGCTCCAAGGTCGGGAAGAAAAGAAAGCCACACGTGAAGGCTAAGGTCGGCGGTCCGCCCAACTCGAGAAGATCGAAGGACTCCCCGAACCTCAGAAGCCTCGGGAGTCACGCACTGACCCGATCCGGTGGTCGGATATGTTGACTTCTAATGGAAAGAAAATGTCACGAAACCACCGAGGGGTTGTTAGGCAGATTTGGGTATATAGAAAACTAATATCTAAGGACCCAAAATCAAAAATGAAGGGTACTCGAATAAAATTACGTTTTTGCGAGTGCGTAAAGACCCATGGTATGTGGACAACGGATGCTCAGGAGCAAAACATGACATACCAAAGGAGTCTTGCAAGAATTATATCATGAAGAAGGACCCCGGTGAGTTTGGAGATAATGCCAAAGGCTACACGAGAGGATATGGAACACTCGGCATAGGAGCTGCCAAAGTTCCAAGAGTATCATATGTTGAAGGACTTAGCATAATCTTCTCTCTGTTAGTCAACTTTGTGATAACTCAAAAAAGAGTGATTTTTGAATGTTGGTTTTACGTGATGTTATTGATCAAGTAAATCCACGGGGAAAATAGTGTTATCGAGGTTGTGCCCAGAAAGAACATATATGTGGTGTGGAACTGGTGAACTCGAAGCTTGCTTATTGGCGAAGAATGAACCGCGCACGGGGTGGCTATGGCACGAAGACTCGGCCATCTCAACTTTTAAGACGCTCGACAAGCTTGCAAGAAACACTCTAGCAGGGGGATTGCCGAATGAAGTATTCAAGCAAAGACACTCAATTGAGCTTACTGCAGAAGGGAAAGCAAACAAGGAATCAAAATCCTCCGTTCCATCGCCTTCCACGAATGGAATTCTTGTTACTACATATGGATTTGTTCGGTCCAATCTCCCCCGGTGACGATCGAGGCGAGGAAAATATGCATTAGTGGTCATAGATGACTACTCGCGCTACCACATGGGTCATATTCATTGCACAAGCCAGTCGGCGTCCAAACATGAGTTACCAACGCTTCGCCAGAGCTCGGTCGTCGAAAAGAACACCAAGATCGAGAAAAATACGTTCAAACAGAGGCCGGAGATTCCTTAATTCCATGGTAAAGGAGTTACGCAAGCCAGGAGGAATAGAAGCATGAGACTTGGTACACACACACCTCGGCGAGAATGGAGTTCTTTGAACGAGAAAGAAACGAACTCTAAAAGAGGCAAACTTAGGACTCTACTCGCAGGATTCTCAGGACTCCCAGACCAAATCAGGCGGAAGCTGCGATACTACATGTTATACTCGGGAATAGATCTCTACGACAAGCGAAGAGCATAAAGAGAACACCATATGAACTATGGAAGGCGTGGGAAGCCTTCTCTATCTTATTTCCATATTTTTTTGGTTGTTCATGCTTTATCCTTAAATAATGGGAAAGATCAGGTCGAAGACTTTTGATAGCAAGTCGGATCGGGGAGTATTCTTAGGATACTCTCGGGTCGACGAAAGCCTTTCGAAGTATTCAACTATCGGACTCTTTGCGTGGAGGAAAGCCCTCATGTTGTTTTTAACGAGTTTGCCTTGCGAAGACGGGAGCAATAACTCGAATCCCGAATCGAGGACATCGATAGCGGCCTACAGGATCTAAGCTTAAAAGACAAATGCGAAAGATCCAGCTATGTTGGGATGATGATTCGGACGAAGAACCGAAGACAAATCTCTGAATCTCAACCAGTGAGCAAGTAGGCCGGCGAGATTGATTCTCCCGAAACGAGAATCAATCCCAGGTGACTCGGTCGATGAGGAAAGCGTAGAGGTAAGCTGGAGACCAACACTGCGAGAATAACAACTCGGGGAACGTCTAGTAATGTTCTCGGAGCGAATGCCCACCAAACACGGTGACTCGGTAGATCACACTCTTTGTTCTTGAATTACTTCAATCTCGAATAGTACAATGAAATGCCTAACTCACCTACTATTTGTGTTGAACAAATTTCGGATGAAGAGTTAAAACCATCGTAGATCGTGGCTAGATGCTCCACCTTCTTGATCTTATAATTGGAGATCCTTCGGCTACATGTCAAGACAAGATCGGTCACATCAAGGAGAAAGCGCATTATTTTCCCCTGCTTCTTGTCCTCTTGAAGAGCCCCGGGAATATTGAGGGATGCACTTAAAAATGCTGGACTGGATTATTGCTATGCGGGAAGAGTCTGAAT
Source organism: Lavandula angustifolia (assembly GCA_028984105.1). NCBI lineage: Eukaryota > Viridiplantae > Streptophyta > Magnoliopsida > Lamiales > Lamiaceae > Lavandula > Lavandula angustifolia. Next base: position 13,040,833 of record CM054824.1, on the reverse strand, counting down.
CGGTTCACGAGAAACGAGAAGTATGGGAGCTTGTAGACGAGACCCGGCATCAACATGTCATTGGAACCAAATGGGTCTTCAAAAACAAGCGAGATGAAAAACAACGTTATAGTAAGGAACAAAGCAAGACTCGTGGCTAAAGAGCTCACGTTTTCAGCCGGAATGGATAGATTTCGATGAGGCATTCGGCTCCAGTTGCAAAGATTGGAGGCAATTAGACTATTCCTAGCCTACGCAACACATCAAAGATTCAGAGTTTATCAAATGGATGTGAAGTCACTGCGTTCCCTGAATGGCGTGCTTGAAAGAAGAAGTCTATGTGGAACAACTTGCCCGGCTTTCGGCGGGGACATCAAGTATATAGACTCGAAAGGCTCTATACGGGTTAAAACAAGCACCCGGGGCTTGGTACGATACCCCAGTATCGAGTTTCTTCTTCGGAAAGGAGTTTTTGAGAAAGTGCGATGAGCCGCACTCTATTCAGCGTTCGATTGGAAGAAGACTTATTACTTGTGCGGAGTTCTCGTGGATGACATTATCTTCGGTTCGAAGAATGTCATCATGTGTCGACAATTTGAAAAGATGATGAAGGATAAGTTCGAGATGTCGATGATGGGTGAAATGAACTACTTCCTTGGCTTTCAAGTCAAGCGATCGGAAAAGGGAGCGTTCATCAACCAAGGCGAAATACACTCGAGATCTCATCAAAAGATTAGTTTGCACATCCAAGCAAATCAATCAAGATCCCAGATGAACACGAATATGAAGATAGATCTTGATAAAGAGGGAGTATCGATAGAGCCGAATACAGGTGCTATAATTAGGTTCTTTATTATATCCTAACGGCTACCTCGTCCTGACACATAACTTATCTTTGTAGGTGGCTGTGCTCGATTGGGGGAATCCCAAGCAGTGGTATGGACTTCGGCAAAGAAGATTCTCAGCTATCTCGAGGAACACGGCGATAGGGTTTATGGTATCCACTGATGATAATATTGAACTACTTCGGTTGATTCCGATCGCCGACTATGCAAGATGTAGAATGGACCCGAAAATCAACTTCCGGGAACGTGTCGGTTCGTGGCAAGCAGCATGATCTCATGGTTTTCAAAGAAACAGCACTCAAAGTGGCCACGTCGACTTGCGGAAGCCGAATACATGGCTGTTCGGAAGTTGTTGCGCCCAAATCCTTTGGTCGAGACAGCAGGTCGAGAGGACTATGGCACTCATTCGGAATGAAGTGCCGATCTTCTCGCGATCGCATCACGGTGCTATTGCAATCACTCGAATCCTCGTTCTTCACACAAGATGCAAGCACGTGGACATCGACATCACTTCATTCGTGACCATGTCGAAAAGAAGGATATCGAGAATGGAAAAGATCCATATGCCCGACAAACAAAGGGCGATTATACTTGACCAAGCCTCTAGGCCGAATCCAGTATTCCGAGAACCGATGGAGAAGGCTAGGTCTGGTTGGACCCTTACCGACCCCGGTCGTTAATAAGGTTTCAGGGAGAGGAACATTCCAAGAGTGGGGAATGATCACTCTCGCATCCTGGTAAGAGTAGTTCGATCGTAGAGATTCGAGAAAAACCATCTACACGAGGTATCGTTGACTACTATGTTGGTGACGAGGTGTGCAAGGTGATCTCCACTAGTATCTAATCACAACAATGATAAGCATTTATTATGTAGATTCGGCATGATTTAAATATCTCTTAGTTTGTCATTTATTGATAACTTAGATTACATTTAATACCCACACATTCTATGCACAACTTTGCGAACTCAGTGCGCATTAAACGACGTCTTATCATAGTTACTCTTTAGGCATGTTTACAACTTGCATTGACTTGAAACAAGCTTTGGGATCATTACCTTTTATAATATTGAATCTAACTGTCCATCTCACTTAAAGTAGGTTTAAACTCGGCCCCTTTAGATCGATAACTGTTCATCTTCTAGACATGTACATATTTCGTATCAAATCTTAAGAACCGCCATATTCGCACTTAACATTTCGATCATATCTTACCTCAGAAAATCCTAGGAATACCTTTGGCAAAAACCCCTCATTTGCGTTACTTTCCACCTCGATCAAATTCCGGTATGCCATATGTAGTTACTTATGTGTTGATCATTATTGATTATTATCCTATATATAAAAGTTTATTAAAAAAAAATCGATACTCGATAACAACTTCAATGCCACGTGTACAATGGCGGAAACCAATATCTCTATGATATCTCCGGCGGATATGCGGGACATTACGGAGAAGGGATCGCGTGTGGTTTGAACCCACCACGGATTTCTATTCATGTCGATGCGGAGTATATGGATTTAGATCTTCTCATTTCTGGCGAGTCGGGCATCGGAGAAATTTACGTCTAGGAGGCCTTCGTTCTTCCTCCCGAGGCGCAGGTTGCGGGCAAGAACTGATTTGAATTCGGACGCAAAGTGTCGGAGATATAGTAGCGGGTCGTTGCCCTTTCTATCCCAAACGCCACTATGAGCCGAAGCGTGATGTCCATCAAGGATGCCTTGAAGCGGAGTTTTGATCCGCCCCTCGAAGGACCAAGTCTGATCGGGTACGCAGACGGCCGAGTTGATGAATACCTACCGTCTTCCGTGGGAAAGCCCACTTACATTCGGGTGCTTTCCGAAGAACAAACGATAAGCCGTTTCTTAGTTCGGGGCACTTGCCTATATAGATGACGCTAGCCTAAGACAAGCCTAAAGAGGTGGTTTTGCACCAAGCTGTCGGGCCTAAGATTGAGATGATGATGGCCACATATACGGCCGAGCCCAGGATAAATTGGGCCGAGGAGTTCTTTCTCCGAGAATTTATGGCTTAGCCGCTAAGTTCGACAAAGCATCCTAACACGCCCGAGCGCAAAGGGCAAATTGTTGTATGGACTCAAGCCGTCCATCATGCATCGAAGATTTATGTGGATCTCGAGCCTGTCACCTACGGAATGACAAGGAGTACTTCCCAAGTGAAGAAGGTCGGATTTCACAACAAGCATAAAGAAGCTTCGGCGAGATAGTGGTGGGACCCTCGGCGAATCTCTCACGAAATCAAAGTCTCAACAGAGCTACGCCTACAAAGAAAAGGAACCCCCCGCTAAAACCTGGGCACCTAAGAAGAAACCGAAGAAAGCCGCGAGGTGCCGGCCTGCGAGGAGGTTCCACAAGTGCCTGGCCGAACAGGCTCACGAGAAGACTACTCGGTACCCCATGCAAACTTGGTTTGATGAGTCCCAGAAGTCTCCCCGAGAAGACTCGATCGGTAGAAAAAGATTGTTTCCACTGAAAGGGGACCAGGGATGCTTCTAGAAGCTCGGAGCGCGAGATATTCGGCGCCCTGGACGGCCCCCTTCTCGTCCCTCCCACTCCGCTCGAATACCTCCAACTTAAGAGCGAGACTTCACACATGGCACTTGGAGTGCGGCGCATCCCGGGGGTGAATCCAATCGGGATGGAAGCTTCGGGAGCTGACATATCCAGCATCCCGAGAAGATGCGCCAACTAGTTCCAGGAGCTTGCTGACTACTCGAACTTGTTGCTCATCACCAAGACGAAGCAAAGGCTCCACATGTTCTTTGCGACATCCCGGGAGTGGCCTCGTTTGTGCCGCCTTGCTCCTCCACTACTCCCAGTCGGCCACCGTACATGAAGAGGAATTGAGACTAAGAGAGGAGATAGGCTATTCGAGCACGAAGACCTCATCTCAATGGACAATCCCGAGGCCGGGATTGCCGCCATGATTCATGATCGGCCGAGCACGCCCTCCGGCCCGAAGCACCCCCGAGGTGGATCGGACGGACCGACGACCCACCCACATGATTCGGGCCACGGAAAGCCCGATGAGGACATCCACGGGACAAGGATACCCATACCTTGACCCGCTCCACCTCTCGGTATCCTTGGTCACGAGAAGTCCAAGAAGCTGGTGCTTCGTCCTCGCGACGCCCGGCTGGCTCTTCTTTGCCGAGTCGACTTTCGAAGCGGGCGCCCGTGCCCGGAGCCCGCAAAGAGATCTCGATCGATGGCAAAAGCCTTAGCGCCCGGGGATCAAAAATCAAGATCTTCGCAAGGCTATCCATAGGACATGAAGCGGCTGCTCAAGCCACGACTAAAGAACTTCCAGGGGTTGAAGTCTTCGTCTCTTCATCGGCCGCCCCCGATGTTCCCGCGCTTATTTCGAAGCGTTGGCTCAAGGCCGAAGTCAAATTGAAGCTCGCTCAAGATCTTTCAGAGAGCCAAGCCAAGCTACTAGATGAATTTTTGGCTTCTAAAGCGGCTCATCCCGACGCTATCATTTGAACAATCCCAGGCCACTGAACAAAGACTTGAGATTATCCAACTGGCCTTGGGAAGACAAGATCACCGAGAAGCCGAAAGACTTGAAGGGAAGTGCACCTCTCTCTCAAGCGGTACAAGGAAAACCTTACCATGGAGAGGAACGAGTTGCATGAGGCTCGCGACTAAGCTCCACGATCGTCTATGAGGCGTCAACCTCTACAAAGTCCGAAGAAGTCAGTCCTAGTCCCTACCCGGTGCTCATTGATGATGCCAAAAGGGGGGAAAGTGAAGGAAAAAAGGGAAGGAAAGAAGAAAGTATGCGAGAGCTGCCTCAAACTCGGTCTCGAAGGGTGAGGCCCGAGGGTGTTTGGGAGCTGCCGAGCACCGAGACAAACCTACCAAAGTGGTTCGGGACCCCAGGCCAGACTACCGAGCGACGCCCGAGACTCCCAAAGACATTATTAAGGAGGTTGCGATACGGCGAACATGCGGTGGAGGGACTCAAGAAGAAGAGGCTCCCTATTCCACCACCCAGTTCAAGAAGGCAAGGGCAAACGAGAGCTTAAAATTCCAACCCTCCGGCAAGAAAGAGATTAAGATACATATCTCCACGAGAGGAAGCCAAATAGGCTGGGATGAGAGGCGGCGAGAGAAATTGCAGGCCGAAGCGCCTTTAACAAGCCAAAGTCTAAGCAAGCTACCAAAGGAAAGGACTCAAAGCCCCATCCCGTGAGGAGGAAAGAGAACTCCTTAAGCGCCTCCAGAAAGCTCATCATAACGAGATGAAGAGGACGAGAAGAAAAGACAAGGAAGCGAGCGGCGGAAAATGACCAAAGGCGAGGTACATCCAAATCTCCAGATCTAGTACCCCTGGCCGAATCAGAGCTAAGCTCCTCAAAAGCACGGAAGATGCGAGAATTGGAAGAAATCTTTCGCTCAGATGGATAGATATCCTACGGAGAGAGAAAGCTAGGGCAGAATAGAGGCAACGCGACCAGAAGACAGACCATTTGGCGTGACCTTGAGGGCACTCAGAAGCGTGCGAACAGAGGCCAGGCGGGAGTTCCTTGCGAAGCCGACATCCCTGCTCGATACGAAGGTTCGGGAAGCCAAACGATGCGAAAACACATAGATGGCCGAGATCGACGAATGGATGCTTATTTAGTTCAATCGAGAGATGGGAATCGGCCAAGATGAGTTTATCAAGAGAAATTATTTCGGCGATTCGGCCTGAAATGCCTGGGGCGATGCACACATGTCAAGTGGATGACCATTAACGGAACCCTTGATCTTTACCCGTATATGCACGAGCGATGCCAGAAGGGGTAGTAGTCGGCGTTCTGAAGCAAGGATCATTCCTCCACCCAGGAAGACAAGGACGACTCGGTACATCTCGAAATGATTGAACAAGAAGTGAAGAATGCTTGCGTTGAACGAGGACTAGAACAAGATGATCCAGCGGACTTCGCCGAATACACGGGGCGAGGAAGAACACGTTCGGAATCGTATGGAGTCCCATCTGCTCGAAGATAAATCCCAAGGTTTCATGAATAGGATTGAAGCCGGTTTAAGGGGTTCTCCCTCTTAGTTCTTCTTTTAGCTTAGCAGAATTTGTAATGTCTTGAACTAGTTATTATATATATACAAATCTTCTTTTGGCTCGACAACTACTTGTTATCCTAAATAGGCGTGTTTGCTTTATGCTTTTAACACTGCAGAATCAACCGAAGTGATTGCTCGACACACACACGTTGTTTATTTACTTGGCCGGTTTTGCTCGATTAGATCTCGATGTACTAGACTTTCGGAGAGTTCTAGTCTATTTCTCTTGGGGGAAAATTGTTGCATGGGGGAAATTATTGTAAGGGGAAATTGTTACGCCTGTCTCCCTCGGTAGTCTAGCACTTACCGACAACTCCAGCGATCTACCTGTAATATTTCCAGTAAGGAGCTGCTTTTTACGGTAAGTTAGTGTTGCCTCAAGATAGTTGATAGGACATGGATGATAAAGTTTTGGCATCATCAAATAAGGGGAAATTGTTGGGTGATGATTCAATCCTCGGCATGATCATACTTGAGGAAATGACTCTTATCTTCTATCTCCCAATCATGCTCAGAAGTGCCTCGTGCTCGAAGCATGAGAAGATTTGAAGATCCCAAAACCTATCCCGGTTGGTGAACCATTCCTTTTTAGTATTCGTATTTGTCCTCGAGGTTTCGGACTCGGTAGACACTCTGCTTTCTGGTCAGGCGCTCGGTAGCTCATCGGCCTCGGCACCGGTGTAGAAGAGCTCGACATCCTGGACTTCAGCAGGGGAAGATAGCATGCGAGAGAGTCGATTGAGGCCCAGAACTTCGGCGGGAGTGATTACTAGACTCGGAGGCCGATCTTCGGTAGGACTTTATCTCGGCGGTCCTATCTAACGAATACAAGGTCGGATCAACGAATGGGGATAGTCTTGGGGGCCAGATCGAGAATCTTTTGAAAGACAATTTCGCATTGCATGTGTACGAGGAAGAGAGAAGTCGGCTTCCGATCCGTACTCGGAAGTTTGTCTTTGTCTCGACCACTTCATCCACCTCGGCGAATGACAAGCATACGTGTCTTCTCACTGCTTTAAAGCTGCGCAATCAACCTTTTACCTAAAAAGGTGGGAAAGTACACTCTGTTACCTACACCAAAAGAGCCGTTTGCTACCAAAAAAGAGAGAGAGAGAGAGAAGATCGTCTCCAACGGATCTATTTCAATCTACTGCTCTATAAATAGAGGATCATTCAAGATTTGAGAGAGAATGCGCGCACCCTAGAACACGAGAGCATTGAAACGAGCGATATGAACGACTAAGTCCTCTCGCAAGAAACAAGCGAGTTATCTTCCAGCGAAAGACTACATCCATTCAAAAGGAACCAAGTGCGAACCGACATAAGCTTCCTAGTATCCAAGCGTCGACACGAACCTATAGCTAAACCCTCGTGTTTGTTCGTCACTCTAGATAGCTACATTCTCGTTCCTTATCCCTCTAACCCTAAGCTCACTTGTTATATCCATAGCTTAGACGAAGGAGTTCACATTTTGAACCCGATCACTTATCAGTAGGCAAGGACTCCTTCCTTTGTTGGAGAAGTTTGTCAAACACTTTAAGTTTGATAGTGTTGTAAGCGAGACTTGGATCGGTATAAAAACCAAGACGCGGCTTTTGCCCAGTGTGCAAGGCCTCTTGCGAGACTAACTCGGGATAATAAATAGCCTCCCCGATCATTCGGGGCCAATCCGGACGTAGGATTTGAGCGCATATCAGAACCACTTTAAAAATCCTGTGTCTCTCTCGTTTCTTAACTTAAGCTGTGCATTGATTTTACTATTCATACTGCGAACATCATATTTAAATCAATCAAGCGTGTCTCGACTATCTTGAACTTTTAAATCTACGGCTGACCTGAGACTTAAAACGTTTTCTCACAAATTGATTTGGGGCTACACCCGCAAATCGCTGCCGAACTCTCACGTAACGATGCGAATCGGGCCTGGTCGGTTAGCGGATCTCGGTGAAGTCGGTGACTTTTTTTAGCCTTTAACTCGATTCGAACGGTTATGCAGTGCTGGGAGCTGATTGAGCGGACACCATCCTCAACAGATAGGACTGCTCCAAGTTCGAGATAACTCGAATCGCGGTGTATTCACCCCCCCTCTACTTCCCGACCGTACACTCGGGACCAACATCTAACCACTTAATTTCTTTTCAAGAAATGATATGAGATCCGTAGATCCCATAATCTATAAAAGAAAGTATGTTATACTTATATTCTTGAAGAATATTATATGCTTTTGAAGAGCAATTCCAAAAGATATTTTTAACTTGATTTGTTGCTCAGTAGATGCACAATCAATATTCCCGAAGAATATTACATGCTCTTGAAGAGCTTTTATTTTACGTTTTTTATTTATTTATTTATTTTGTTTGTTTGTTTGTTTGTTTATCTAATATTAAATAACAATTGTTGTTCCTGAAATATAGACAATTCATATTCACGGTTGAAGATTAATTCTCTTGAAGAGCAATTCAAAACCACCTTTTTTAACTTAAATTTTGCTCGTAAGAGTAGCACAATCAATGTTTTGAAATAAATTACATGCTCTTGAAGAGCATTTAAGAATCAATATTTCTATAGTACGTTTTTATTTATTTGTTTGTTTGTTTAATGCTTTAATCCAAATTGTTGTTTGTAAGTAGCACAATTCATATTCCCGTGAATATCACATGCTCGTGTAAGTGGTTCCGCCTCCGAACCGCGAAGCCGAGCCGGACGAACCGAACCAAACCGAAAAATGTGGTTCGGCTCGGTTTCCGACAGTTTGGGTTCGGTTTATTTTTTTAAAAGGAACCGTTTATATTGGGTTCGGTTCGCGGTTTCAAGAATTTTTCAACTGGTTGCGCAATAGAACCGAACCAATGTCTCCTGTATTTTTATTTTTTTATTTAATATTTGTCTTTCTTATATGAGAATATCATTGGATTTAGATATTAGATTTAAGTTAAGATCAATTCTAATCTATAAAAAGGAAGAGAACGGAGTAACAACTACTATACTTATGAAGTCTGGGAATGAGTGACATCCTATAAACTATTATTTTTGCATTATTTAGGATTTAAAAAATAAAAATAAAATAAAAAGATGAACCGATGAACCGAACCGAACCGCGGTTCCGATATTTTGAAACACATCGAACCGAACCGAACCGAATCATTTCTATGTGTTCGGTTCTGTTCCTAAAATACGTACAAAACCGAACCAAACCGAACCGTTACACCCCTAGCTCTCAACAAGCAATTTGTTGAAATAATTTAATTGTTGCTCCAGATGTAGCATAATTTAATATTCTTGAAGAATATTTCACACTCTTGAAGAGTTATTAATATTATCTATGTATTTACTATATACCTCAGTTTTTTTCTCCTGCATACTGTATAATATTTATATCTATATATACATACAATCTTAATTTGGTGCTCTTGAAGCAGCACACAATTAATATTCCTTGAGATTATTATGTAATTTTGATAAACAATTCATATAATATGTCTTATTGTTGGGCGAATTTTGGTTCTTGAATTGTTATTTTTGTTAGCCCCGAAGTACAATGTTGATATCCCTAAAGAGCACTATATGTTCCTACGAGCCATTGGGTTTCACAAAAATATTAGCCTTTCGCTTTGATGTAGTTTAATATATACTAAAATTGTTGCTCTGGGTAGCTTAATTTGTAGTCTGAAGAATCCTGCATGTTCTTGAAGAAATTCAAGCTCTTCCTTTTGACAAATGTTATATGTTCATGATTCTAATTGTTGTTCTTGAAGTAGCACAATTAACTCAACATGTTCTTGAAGAATTATTCAATTTATCATTTTGGAATCATGTAACACAAGATTGTACTCAAATTTGTTGCTCCTAAAGTAACATAATTAATTGAAAAATATTACATGTTTATGAAGAACAATATACTTTATGGGGTATTCTAATTTAATTCATGCCCTAACATATAATTGGTAGCGAGTTCCTATATGGTTGATAAATAGATTCATAATATTTCATTACGGTTTAACATATTTTCAAGTAATTATGTGCGATCTAGATGATCTCACAATTCGCATTTCTTGATTTTATTTCTCTTAAATAACATTAAATTGTTGTTCTGGAAGTAGCACAATTAAATTCTTGAAGAATGATTATATTGTGATAGTAACATTACTAACACATGTTTGTGGAAATGCCTGCAATATAATACATTTATATATTGTTAAACTTTTGCTCCTAAAGTAGCATCATTCATATTCTAGGAAGAATATTAAATGTTCTTATAGAGCAACTTCGTATTATGTGTGATATATGTTATTCCCGAATGAAAAATATTATTTATGTCTTGTGCGACATTAATGCACTCTTGATATCGATGTTCATCGTCGAATAAGAGGGCTAGAGAGAGACGATAGAAATGAAAGCATCCGAGTAGGATTGCTTAAAGATATAAATGAGTGTCCTCCTAAAGCTCGTACAGTATATGCATCCTAAATTGCGAGATTTTCAAATCCAATGCATAGAAATTATTGACGGCTCCCGAGGAAGAAGCATGTGTCATTCTATCAAGCGATGTGAAATCAACTATTGAGTTTGCCCTTTACTCTAGTAAGTCATGAAAGGAACTTACTAAGTTTTAAGGATATCCGCGCATATGAATATTATACTGAAATAATATACAAAGGTAGTGATTCTTTTGTACTCATAAGCTAACAAAAGAAAAGTTATCACACTACTACCTTAAATATATTACACATTCATAAAAAACAAGTGAGACAAAATATGTCGTGCTAACCAGGAGGTTCAAAAGAGACTTTATGCTTTGACATGATAAGTTTGGACATCTCCAAACAACTATGATGCGCAACATAATTGAAATTCATATGGGCAACTTGGAGAGATCTCGAAGAATCTCTTAATTTCCATGAATGTTTGATTTCTATAAGAAAATGTAAGCACTTGGTAAAACTACAATTTCAAGAGCTCCGATTCCATCAAGAAAATTTGTCTTGATAAAGCGAGGTGAGTTTATAAAAACTCCAAGTTCCTCATGAAGAGGATTTAATATTATTTGACTTTGGGATTGAGATTAAAAAATTAGTTGTCATGACCATACTCAAAATGGTTTTTGTTCGGTACAATATGAGTCTCACAAGAAGATTGTTATTATGACAAAATAATGTTCCCCAACATTAGGAGGAACATTTGTCACATTTGGATTCATGAAGTAATCATATGCGAAATCTACATCCAACAAAAAGCACAAAACAAACTAGTCAAACATTTGGATTCCCGAAGTAACCAATGTGAACAAGAAAGTCGAAAGATTCATTTGCAAAATATTGTGAATCAACTTGCGATGTTTTAGTATGATATATAGAAGAAGTGACAATGTTATTTTCCTATAAATACCCCCGCACGAATAAATGTCCCTTGAAGGACAAGTACAAATGGTAGCAAATGAAAATAAAATTGGGCCAAAAATATTGGTCGACAAATTGGTTCTAAAAGAAATTTTGATGGCTAAGAAAAGGGGCATAACATATGAACCAAAAAATGACGATAATGATTAATCAATCAAATAAAAGTTCTTGAAGAAGCTTGCACGATTCCTAATTAATGAGATCTCAATATATTGGAGAGATCAAAGTATCGTCGTGGATGCATTGATCGATATATTATGCTTTAATATGACTCTTGAAATGAAAAAGAGGATCTTCAACGACGATCTATAAGAGATTGTCAAGATTGAAATAATTGGCCAAGGAACGAAGTCATATAAGGTGAATTAATATTCCCTAGAAAGCCCCAAAATATTTGACTTATAGTTCCAAAGTGGAGAGAATATCCCGAAGGATACAAATGTGTCTTTGTTACAAAGAGAAATGAAAAATTACGAGATATGGGCAACACTCGTAACAAAATGTTTCTCTCAAAGGCCAGAGAATTAATTATGTTACTCTCTCTCATAATAGGCGCCGTTATATTTTATAATTTGATTAATCTACTTATGTCACAAAAGGCTTGCTATGCGCATTATAGATGTAGTAAATATCTAGCAATATGATTCACTAGATAGTGACATATATACGAAGATCCCTAAAAGGATTTAACTTGTTCAACGTGTAAATCAAAAAGATATTTTCAATTAGACTACAAAAGTCATTGCATGAAGTGTGAAATAGTACAGTCTATATGATATAATAAGAATGACGAGTATTCCTTGACGGATAGAATTTACCATAAATGATGACTTGAGTTTGATTGAAACTCCTTAGAGAACATAATACTTATATGTATACTCCGTCCAAACGACTTACATAGAAGCAAATCATTATGAATTATTTTATTCATTGATATGTTGATTTTATAATCCAACTCACATCCCTTGTCGACATTAGGGGAGATATGAAACATAAATGATAGAATGCCGCAAATATCTCGTTGGATTAATTATTTAGATTAACAGCACTATGAACTAAAAGTTCATCAAATTATTTAGTGCAAAAGGAGTGACTAAAATCTCATATACTTGTTGTATATGGACCATGAAAGAAGCTGAAGTTTCTCATAAACAAAATAAATCAATTAATTCTCATTGACGCCTTGGGCGCTGAGAGATTTATTTGTGCTCAAGAGATAAGAAGTCCGCTGAATACAAAAATTAGAACACATCACTCAAAATTCCTCCACGAAGATGATAAGTGAATTATTATATACAAAAGTACTTGATGAAATCATCATGCCTAAAGACGGAGTTAGAATCAAAAGAACTTAGGTTGAACTAATAATTGTCTCGACATGTAGATTGAGCATCTCCACTGATGGAGTTACGTTAGTCGACCGCACTGAAAGGTCTTTAAAGAGATTTTATTGTATCGCATCCACATGCCTATCTAATGGTTGATTCAATCACTTAAAGTGGATAGAGACTCATTTAGGCCTATAGAAGATAACAAAGATAGAGGACAGAATTAAGCCTTAATTATGCAATACCGGTGGAGAATTTGAAATGATATTGACCATTCTTTGTTAGTTTTCGAGACAAATAAGATATTGGTCTATTTATGAGAGTAATGTTATATTGACATATTTCATGTTATTATCTATCGATAATTAAACTTGTGTTGCACATATTAGTGTAGATCTTAAAAGATAACCTTGAAGATTGTTATCTTGGGGAGTAACAAATTGTAAATAATCCGAAGATTGGGGACGACTCTCAAAGGTCAAACTAGTCTGAAGGTCGAATGGTTCATGCTTTCTTCTTTCCTTTCTAAGTTTTTTTCGGAAAGGGGTTTTCTTATTTAAAGTTTTTAACGGGGCATCCAACGCAACACACCAAGTTGAAAAATGAGTCATTGAGATTGATTCATGAAAGAGTCGATACGACACATAATCTCCAAAAGAATGGCGGCATCAACATCCAACAAATTCGCTCAAGTGACACCCAAATCTAGCGGATTACGTTACAAAGGCATTACCAACGTCAACATTCAAGAAGTTGTTACATAAGATCGATATGCGCCGACTCAATGATCAATAATGACTATATTGAGGTGGAGGCGAGTGTATGCTCTTTTTCCTTCGTCCGGTTTTTATCCCAATGGGTTTTTTTGCGAGGTTTAACAGAGCGAGCGGTTTTTAAGGGATGGTCAATCAGGAGAGATGTTGTAAATATATTTTTATATATATACTTCTCCATATATTGTGATGACTACGTAAAGCCTAAGCTTGTGGATTTCATCTAGTACTCTATAAATATAGAGTATCTATCCCTCATAATAATACACATCTATTTCTCATTATCTCTATTATTCTCTTGTTCTTCTTAGTTTATAACAAAATTAACATAGAAAAACAGATAGTAAGAAACTGATTAATTAATCAATTTAACTACTTAACTTTAGAGAAGTTAAAAAACTATTTAAGCAATTAAAAAAAGTACTTAAAATAAACTCTTACAAAAATAAGTATACTATCTCCGATCTTTTCACTCCCATCCAAAAAAGCATGCATTCTCTCTGCTTTCCTAAATTGCACTTTTTAGAATAGTTTATTATGATATAAAATTTGCCATCAGATGGCCTAAAGAGACGGAATACGCACAAACACAGGATTCTGAGGGATGCAGCAAATAGCCACTTAATACAAGAAGTGAACGCAGTTTCATTCCAGCAACATAATATTAATATACATGGGATATTATTATCTAAAAGCACCAAAATTCACTCATCTCTGCCAACAAAATTTGTTAGGACAACCTTAATTGGGAATACAAACACGACTTAAACAGTTATGATCCACTTGAGAAGCAGCTGAATTCGGTCATTTCTGAGGTACCGTAGGGTTAAGAAGGGATGGAATCCGAGCTATTGCTTGTAACTGAATTTGTTTTCCTCTCTGCTTGGAGTGACCGACACAATGATTCGAGTTTGGCCTTTTGATTTCTTGTTTTCTCCAGTTGTTTCTTCAAGAGTTCACGCTGCTCGGGACGGGGAAAGAGGTGGATTTATGCGTGTTAATCCAAGGAACAGAACATCAAAGAGAGATGGAAGCATTGGATAATATTATCAGCCAAGCCTTACCTCATTGGCAAGTTCAATAAGGGTGATATCAGATTTCTCACTTTTGCTCTTTAAGAAGGTGTTTTCCTTTTTGAGGTCCTTCATTGATTTCGCCATCTGGTTTTAGGAACACATATATACAGTGTCATGTTAAGAAATAAAACAGATATGAGTCGAAAAAGAGGAAAGTCTTTGGAAACAATACGTGATGAAATTCTACCTTGTCGATTTCTTGCTTGAATGTTTCAAAGACCTCATTACTTTTCAATAATGCTTCCTGGGATGTGTCAAATAAAAGGGGGAAACAAAAGAAAGAAACACAATGAGCTAAATCGGGCGACATAGTTTTAGCAATTCATGGTAGTTATGATGTTGAAAACCAGTATATATATATATATATTAAGAAGGGCCAACCTGGAATTGCTGGAACTTTTCACCATCAGCTGTCAACTGCAACCTTAAATTCTTTTCGGTTTGCTAAAAAGTTTGAGCCACTTGTTCTGCATATAGTTTCATTTGAGCTTGCTCCTGCTTCAGTTTCTCTTCGTGTTGCTGAAGTTTCAGATCAGAAAGCTGAAGTTCAAGTGTTTTCTGTTTTAGCTGCAAAGCCATAAGAAGGATTTCAACATTTGCTCAATCAAATAAATGACTAAAACTAGTTTAGATAGGCAAAATAGCTATACTTATAAATGTACCTGCTGTGCATGTTGCTGCTCAGAAAGACCATACTGATCAATAAGTTGTTTTAACTTGATCTTCAACCTGACGTTAGAGACTTTTGTGTATCAACAGTAATGGTGCAAATAATCTTATATGTGATTTTGCAAGTTCTAATTTTCGGATAAGCGCCGTAAACATGGATTTTCTATTTAGATCAATTCCTACATGTAGAACCATCCAAACAAGCCAAAGTGGGTTGGCAAGTAAAAGGTCCTAAAGTATTAGACGAAGTTAAGCCCTGGATCTGGTCTTACATTTCATTCTCTTTTAGCTGAGATATACATTCATCTTTCTGCTCGTCCAGCTTATGGCTTACTTCCTACAATAGAATAGGCACACATAAACATAGGGAAAATGAATCAGTAGAATTTTCTGAGCTAGAACATTATATACAGAGCTTTGAACTTTCAAGTGTTATGGGCTCTAAAAGGACAAAATTATGCAATACCGGCTTTTCTATCAGGAAGACTTTCTAAGAATTACTGAGAAAAATATTGTTAGTTGTTAGTCATTTGCTGCTTCTGACTTGATAGTCAAACATCTTTCAAGCGCGCAAGAAAGTAAGTAATACGCACGGTAACAGCTCGTAATTGGAACCAACTGTGGTTCTTGACAGGAGTTTTACAACATATTACATACAAAATATAAGAACCTTAATTGCATCTTGGAATCTATTTGAAAGATCCAGTCTCAAATTTTGACCCTCTGTTGAAACTCGTTTGCATTCATCCTGAGATAAACAAAAAAAAAATAATGATTAGAAAGGCAACCACCTATTATCAAGATTTTTTACATCCAGAAAATATGGACTCAGCGGTCTATGTATCAGTCAAGTGCATCATTTCTCAACATCATGACTGCATCATTTCTCAACATCACATAAGAGAAAGCTCTGATTAGATATTAACTTGTCAAAACCATATGAACACATGATAGTTACATGGTTGTCTTCAGATGGAAGCATTACACATGCATGGTCCATGAGTCGCATGAATCAACAACAAAGGGACCGCAAAAGTTTTCGGATTATTAGTAAAAACTAATCATAGAAACCTCAAATGCAATCTAATAATCCAGAACATGTACTAGTTGAACTAGGATCTCAACAAGCCAAGTAATCACCATTAACAACTTATTTTGACGTTGAAGCTCCCGGCACAACGACTCAAGTTTATCTCTAACAGCAACAGCTGCAGATAAGAGGAAAACAGAGATCAGCAAATAAAAGCACTGGGATGTCAAATGGCATTAAAGACTTATTCCCTATAAAATACAAATGTGTGAAATGACAGCCGTAGCATGCTCAAACTACTCAAGCTCATTAGGCAAGATAATTAGTCTAAATATGTATAATAGGCTACCTCAAAAAGGATGTAAGCAAGATAAATAAGATGGAGATGTTTAGGGGGGAAAATACAGTATTACAAGGCTGAAGCAAAAACCATCTATTTGGAATACAAGAACATTCACGAGATAGTAATACGAACATAACATATAAATATAATACATATCAGAAGGTAAAATATATGGCAACCAACCAGAATCTCTTTCAGTAATGACTTGTTGATACTTCAAAGTGAACTCCAAAAATTCCTTCTCCGATTTGAAGGTACGTTTTACACTTCTACGCTTCACTTCAGGGGTTTCCTGATGAAATGGTTAAATAGGATCAGGAAAAAAAAATGATGTGATCTTCAATTTGGTCCTAAGCTCTACTGTTAACTATTTATCAAAGGTTCCAGGAAAGACGAAAAGATATAACAGAGAGCTGATGAAACCACTAACTGAAGTTCTATGAAAACCACACGTAAGGAGGATAATGAAAATATACTAGACTAATTATTTTAGATTAATGATTAACGGAATACTTTTTTTTGTTGCTTTCAGACTTTTCAGCCACAGCAATCTCCTCTGAGGTAACTGTTTGAGTTTCTGCACCTTCAACAGCTGCAAAAGCAGAGAGAATGTCCTAGGTTTAGTAAAAACAGGAAACAACCAACACAAATCTACAGCAGTTAATGCTATCTTAGAAACAAATCAGCTCTAACAGAGAAAATAAACCAGAATGTAATAGAAAATACTGAAGCCATAATACAGAGCACATAATTGGACTCCCTATAGAAATGTAACTGCTATCATCACAAACAACTGAATAAGTCATTGAGACTATTTGCAAAGATGGGTAAAACCCTAAATTAACCCATAACTTTCTAAACCCCGTTAGGAAATAAGTTACAAGTAGATCATTTTCGCCCGACCATATGCCAGATGCAACTACCAAACCATTGAACAAGGAAACCCTTCTTTGAGAAATTATGTTGAGAACAATATCACTAATCGAGAAAGAAATATACATTCAAACTGAAGCAGCATAAGGCCAATCCATACAACATTCTAGAATTACTCCACCCTTCATTACTGCTCATCCCAATCTCCAATAATCCATTAGCTTGCATCAAGTATCAAATGCATAAAGTAAGAGCATTCATCGCCAAATTATAAGTGAACAAATCCACTATAGTCCCATTACTGTGTCCATCCCATTATAAGTATAAACCAAACATTCCCATCTCAAGAAAAAAGTTAACAGCCCTATAACTAACAAACAAGAACATTACATTTCTCCGCTTCAACATGAGTTGCCCCAGCATCAGCATCAGACGTTGATTCACTTGGATCCACCACGTGTTCGACATATTTTACCCACTGACGAACCGCCATCTCCATTCACAACTTCGGGCCTCGAACCGGGCTCCAGCAGTATTTCCTCCTTGTAATCAACCACTTCTCTTCCGCCGTAGAGGATTCGACAAACCCATCAGGCAACGAGTCGGCTTCTGGAAGCTGATTCGCCTCCGGATTCGGGTTTGGGGTCCCCATTTTTCACCTGCACTTCCACAACAAGTCAGCATCAACGATTACGAAAATCGTGTTGTTTTCCGTTACATTTCTGTAAATACTGTTCGAAAATAAACAGAAACAATGTCGACGGATAGATATGCGTACAAATACAGGGAAGGTCTCGTAGAATGACTCGAATTGAGAGAGGGGAAAGAGAGAAATAAGCACTGCAAAGGAAAAGTTCAGTCTGAAGTACAAGCAATCATACCAAATGTACACTTCAAAGTTAAGATTGCAAAATTAGTGGTGTTTATTAATTGAGATTAATTTTTATTTTAGTTAGGTCCTTTTTAACAAATTACCATAAGTTAATTAAGATACTAATAATTAGGTTGGAAATACGGTTTCGGTTATTTGCACAAAACCAAAAACCGAAAGCCGAAAATGTCGGTTATCGGTTAACCGAAATCGATTCTTCGATTTCGATTTGGGATTCGATTATCACAATATTTATCGGTTCAGTTAGCGGTTAACCGATCGGGATTAATTAAAATACCGATGGTTAACCGTTTGAATTGTTGAAACCAAACTAATGAAAAATTCAAGCCTAATCCATTATGAAATGTCCAAGCCGGGTCCAATTACAAATATAAATTATTAGTCCATTAGAAAATTGCCTAGCCCAAGCCCGATTAATTTTGAACAAGATCAAGAAGTCAACAATATTGAGATTCATGATTCATCCTCAATTGGCCAGTTCAGCAATTCTGCAACCTCTCAGTCTGCCTCCGCGACTCCGCCGCCAGCAATACG